>CM027865.1:50347866-50645366 GCA_016097605.1 Eucalyptus guilfoylei | reverse complement strand
CAAAGATTTGTCCGAGAAAATTCCCTTTTGCTACATAGAAAATTCATTTTCGATATTTTGCCTAAGAAAGTCCGACTGTTGGAAATCTGCTGTGAAAAATGGGTTTCAAAAGCTTCATTTTTGTGTGATTGATCATTTTGGAGATCACAGAAACCTTAAAGTCTGGTGAAACGACAGAACAAATATTTGTCAGAGAAAATTGCCTTTTGCTCCATAGAAAATTCCTTTTTAATATTTTGCCTCAAAAACTACGACACTTACAAATTTGTTGGAAAAAATTGGTTCCAAAAGCTTTATTTCCTTCCGATTTATCATTTTGGATATCACAGCACCCTTAAAGTCAGGTGAAATAAGAGAACGAAGATTTCTCAGAGAAATTTGGATATCACAGCACTCTTAAAGTCAGGTGAAATCAAAGAATGAAGATTTGTCAGAGAAAATTGACTTTTGCTCCATAGAAAATTCATTTTCGATATTTTGCCTTATAAACTCAGTGTGTTGGGATGAGGTTAAAGAACGAAAAATCACAGGCCCAGAGTTGGTTCAACAATCAGTGGATGCAGTTGCCGTTATCAGAGACAGATTAAAGACCACTCGTGGCCCCCAGAAAAGCTACGCAAATAAGCGTCGGAGACCATTGGAATTCCAAGTTGGTGATCACGTCTTTCTGAAGGTGTCACTAATGAGAGGTACTTCGCGTTTCAGTAAGAAGGGAAAGCTGAGTCCAAGGTACGTAGGTCCCTTTGAGATTCGAGAGAGAATCAGGATCCTAGCGTATCGTCTTACATTACCGCCAAGGTTGGCACAAGTGCATGACGTCTTTCACGTGTCGATGTTGAGGAAGTATGAGCCTGACCCGACCCACGTGCTTAATTTTGAGAAATTAGACGTGGACGACAAAGTGTCATACGTGGAAAGACCGGTTCAAATTGTGGATCAAAAAGATCAGGTTCTGCGTACCAAGACGATTCCATTGGGTAAAATGATCTGGCAACACCACAGCATTGAACGAGCAACCTGGGAAAGTGAAGATTCGATGAGACGACTGTACCCCCACCTTTTTGTTTAAAGAATTGTAATGGTTTAAATTTTGAGGACGAAATTTTTATAAGAGGGGAAGAGTTGTGACATCCTGAATTTCAGGCTCTGTTTTCAATTGAATGAATCAGGCTTTTCATCGACTTACCTATAGTTCTATTCTCCAAGCTGATCACTCACGAGATGACTAGTCCATCAGGTGAAGCCGTTAAGGGATTTTAACACAATAAACTTGAGAATTCGACCAAGAATCGACTACTCGACCGTGCTCATTTGCAAAAATCGTTACAGCACAGTTAAAAATTGATTAGAGATCAGAGATAGGTTGATTCGACTGAGATAGGTGATTAAGGAGTTGGTGATTCCACCAGATTGCAAAATTCTCGTCTATAGACACTAGACCGATTTTTCTATCGTTTTGGTACCTTGTGTCCGTAATTGAAATCTCGAGATTTTCACGACAACCGAGAGTCGTCAATGTGTCGAAGATGTACAATGCGGTTCGAATATAATCGACCATGGGTCCATTATACTAAAAATTTCTAAAAACTACTCGGTAGGCTATGTCACGCTAAAATCGCGCCAGATTGAAATTAATCGCAAATTTGAATCTGATTTCAAAAATTAAAAGTTCTGTCATATCACGATTTATTTTAAGAATGTCGACTCATCCTCCAAAGATTTTTCTGCAAACCGAGATTTTTGGCGGAAATTCATTATAGGGCCGTTTTTTACCAGAAAATTAAGGAGACCGTTTTTTATCGCGTTTTTGGGGATAAGTACACTAATGGTGCCATAAGTTGTGTACGGCGCTCACTTTGGTGCCAAAAGTTTCAGCCGGATCACTTAAGTGTCAAATCAGAGAAAAAACGATCACTTTGGTGCCACCGGTAGAAATTCCGGCCAAAATGATTACATGGCATTTATATTTTTAAAAAAAACGACAACTCTTAATATTGTCCACGGTGGATGGTAGAAAACGCGCCGTTTCCTTTTCTTTGTAAGAAACGACGTTGTTTTACCATTCCACGTGGATTACCTACAAAACGATCGTCGTATAGTGGATTCACTACGGTAAAAAACGACGTGGGCCAAAAACGGTGTTCATATAGGAATCTCGCTCGACGCCGCCGGCCGTAGCTCGTTGACCCACCGTCGTTCACTCGCCTGCCGTCGCTCAGCCACCGCTGTAGTTGCACCGTCGTTCACGTTCGTTCACTAGCTGCGTCCTCAACTCTCGCTCACTCGGGTTTGTCATGTCCTCTACGTGGGTCAATTTAGTGAAAAATTTAGGGTTCCGATAGGCAAGTTAGGGCGTGGAGGGCAAATTGAGGGCTTGGCTCGGGGAAAAGTGGTGGGGAAGCGGTGGGGACCGAATAGAAAATTTGAGGGTTTCGTCATTCGTTCGCTTTCTTTTGTGGGGACCGAATAGAAAAATTGGGCGCGGAGGGGAAAATGGGGCTCGACTCGAGGGGAAACAGTGGTGGGACCGAATTTATTTAATTAATTGGACTGCTTCTATGGGGGAAACGGGGGGACCGAATGTGATTGAATTGAAAAATAGGTGGTGGGACCTCACTTTGTTTATTCAATTCGGTTTCTTTTGTTTCGTAAAAGCACCGAATTGGGGAGATTAGTCGCATTTGTTTCTTCACAACAAAACGACAAGGACTGCATGTGAAGTTGTGCTGATTCTGTCATGTGGTCCCAACAAGTAATGACATTTGTTTTTTTTATTGGGTGCGGCATCGACATGGACGCGAATCAGGTAGGCATCATTGTTTGCTATGGTGGAGAGTTTCTTATTGGCACCGATGATTGGGAATATACTGGTCGAAATGAAGGTACTATTTATGTCAATGTTCGGAAGCCATCATATATTGATTTTCTGAGGGATTTGGTGTATTTTTTACGATGCAAAGTGCAAAAACTACATTATTGTGTTCTGGGAAGGAATTGAAGGATGGCTTGAGATTTTTTAATGACAATAATGGTATTAAGGATATCATTTACCATTATCTTCACGGCGAAGAAGCTAAGGTATATGTTGAGTATTATAGTGATGGTTAGGATGAGGATGATGATGAGGATGGTGAGGATGAGGATAAGGATGGGGATGAGCAGACCACCACTGAAAGAGGAGAAGTGATGGATCCTATTCAAGAGAGTAATCAGGTCAGGGATGAAAGAGATGAAAAGGAGAGAACTCACATTGATAGAGATGAACAAACAGTGACATGTCCTGAAAGCTTGGGTGAAGATTTGGATGAAGATTTGGGTGAAGATTTGGGCGATGAAGACTTCATTAGATTAGAATGGGAAATTGCTTTATCCAGTGAATCGGAAGATGAATATTTTGCTACAGTAAATTTCCCAAGTGACGAAGATGATGATGAACTCGCACATTCAAGACAAAAGCAAAGGGAATTTCTGAGAAAAAAACTTGCACCTTCCGAGCCAGTAAATGGGGATGGAGTTCCAGTTGAAGGTAATAGAAGTGAAGATAAAGAAAGCTACAGCGATGAAGTTGCCGATTCGGAGAATGAGCTTGACAATGATGATGAAGAACCTGCTCGTCGAAGAAAAAGTAAGTACCCTTGCTATGATCCGACTGTTGATAAACCTATTTTGTCTGTGGGCATGAGATTTGACGATGCCAAACAGTTCAAGGAAGCTGTTGTGAAGAACTCCATTGGTGAATAGAGAAGTGTTCAATTCATTAGAAACACGAAGGAATTTGTGAGAGCTAAGTGCTCACAACCCAATTATCCATGGAAGCTCTATGGCGCGAGTAAGAATGGGTCATTCCAGATTAGGTCCTTGCGGGAGAAGCATACTTGTCCAATTATCTTTAACAATAAAAGGGTAACAAGTGTATGGTTATCGAAGCATTTTTCAACACTATCAAAGCAATGCCCGACATCAAGAGTCCTCAATTTCAACAGTTAGTGAAGGAGCAAGTAGGGGTTAATGTGTCAAGGAATCAATGCAAGAGAGCTAAGATGAGGGTGATGAAAATACGATGGGTAGGTATAAGAAAGAATATGCGCGAGGTATGGGACTATCTTTGGCGAATGCATGTTTCAAAACCCATCTAGTAGGGTGTATGTAGAGGTTGTGGAGAGGCCACTCCCTAATCTTGGGCCTAGATTTGATAGATTTTATGTCTGTTTTGATGCATACAAACGGGGCTTCTTGGCTGGTTGTAGAAGAGTTATAGGATTGGATTGATGCTTTCTAAAGGGTTTGTGCAAGGGGGAGTTGTTGGCTGCTGTGGGAAGAGATGCCAATAATCAAATGTTTCCGATAGCTTGGGCGGTCGTGAAGATGGAGAACAATAATATTTGGTCCTGGTTTCTCAAAAATTTAATGAGTGACCTTGAGATAACTGATGGGGGAAGATGGGCATTCATGAGCGACCAACAGAAGGTAATTTCATTGTCAATTAATTCACTCCCTTTTAATATTAATCATTTGCATATTTTTCCTGACTTGTATTTATTGGTTTAAATTTTTGTAGGGACTTATTCTTGCATTGGCTGAGTTGATGCCACATGCTAAGCATAGAATGTGCGCGAGGCACATATATGCAAACTGGTCAAGGAATTTCAAAGGAGATAGGCTGCAGAAGCAGTTCTAGCAGATAGCAAAGAGTACCAACATGGCTGATTTCAAATAAGCCAAACAAGGATTGTTGCGGTGACAAATGAATGTTTTGATGCACTCTTCAGACGAAGCTAAGCAACGGTGTCGGGCCTTCTCCAGCAAAGAGTTCATATGCGATATCATTGATAACAACCTCAATGAAGCTTTCAATGGCAGAATTTTAGAGGCCAGGTGCAAACCAATCATCAGCATGCTTGATGATATTCGAGTGATGGTGATGACTAGACTGCATAGGCAAAGAGATGAGGCTACGAAATGGACTAGAGGCTGTGGCCCTAGGATTATGAAGAGATTGGATGCAAACATTGCTGCTAGTAGGTTCGCCATCCAGTTTGGAATGGAGATAATGGATATGAGATTATTCAAAATCAGGATAAGTATGTTGTCAACCTGGATAGAAGAAAGTGTTCATGTCGAGCTTGGCAACTGAATGGAATTCCCTGTGCCCATACAATTTGTGCTATTCAGATGAAGCAAGAAAACCCAAATGATTACCTACATGATTGGTACAAAAAAAGCTCATACCTTGCTTCATACCAATTCATGATGTAGCCTATCAGAAGCAGCAAATTTTGGGAGCCAACAAATCATGAAAGCTCTCTACCTTTACTGCTGAAGAAGCAAATAGAAAGGCCAAAAAAGAGACGAAGAATGCAGCAGGAAGAGGCATCAAGTCAGAGGATGAGTAAGACTGGGTCAAAGATGAAATGCTCTTATTGCCGCAAGGAATGGTACAATAAGAAAGGTTGCGAGCTGAAAAAGCAGCATCAACGGCAAGATGTAATGGCTGAAGGTAGGACGAAGGCCCTGCGAAGTTGGGCCTAGTGAAGGTAGGACGAAGGCCCAACGGTAATGCTGCTGAAGGGCAAACAGAAAGCCCTACTGTAAGGTAAGTATCCTCTTTACCTCAGTAACTTTACATTTCCTATTCGATAGAGTTTGATGGTTGACCATGTGTACTGGCTTCTCTTGTGCTTTTCCTCTATCATGCACTTGTAATTTGATAAGTTTTCTCCATTTGTTTCCACCATGAAAGTGAGTAGATGTCTAATTATTCATTGTAGTTGGTCATGATCTTAATATAGTACATTGTTGTAAGGCCTTCTAAAGGGCCAGAAAAAGGCCCTGTTGTAGGCTCAAGTGCAGGGACAGGGACTGGAACAGGCAGGACAGCAACAACAACAACTGAGTCCACTGTTGAGCAAACAACAAGAAAAAAAATTTCCTGTAAGTTGTACATCGATGTGTTTGTATTTTATGGGCTGAATTCTAAATTTGTTATGTGTTTCTCAGGTGAGAAGACGAGCTGCACAAGTTGCAGAGGCTGCTCCCCCATCTGTTGCTGCTGAAAATGATGCACCACAGCGAACAAGAGGGGCTCTTGGAAAAGGATTAAGGCAATATGGTTATGGGATTTACACAAATGAATGAACTGGAATGACTATTTTGAATGTAAGATTTGTAGGCCTCACTCATGCATTTAATCTGTTGTACTTCAATTCATTTGGTTGACAATATCGCTATGTTATTGTAGCATGGGAGAACTTCGAAGGTACTTCTCTCTCAAAGTGGGCCAACTCAAGAATCAAGGGCGTAGCCAAAGAAGAGTGCTCCAAAGAAGAAGTCAGTGCGTATAGCTGCAAAACAGCCATCCAAACAGAACCCAGCACCAGTTCCATCTCAACCAACGATTGGGCGCGATAGTAATGATATGGACCAACACATGACACGTGCTAGAACAAGAATAGCCATCGTCAAAAACAAGGAAAATGAGGTGACAAAAAGCCCAGTTAAAGAACCTGCATATCCAGTTCAAAAGAGTGCTCGGATTATGAATCAATTCAAAGCTCCAAGACGAAAAGGAGATCAGGGTGTTGTCCATATTGACTGATGGGAGGGTGCTGGACATGGTCTCTTTTCTTGTAGCCTGGGACATGGTCTCTCTTTTTATGTTTTCTTTTTTTAGGAGGGTGCTAGATATTATATCACTGATGGTAGTTGCTGCCTCCATATTGCCATTGGTTTTTTTTTTTTAAGAGGGTGCTGAACCTTCAGTGATTGGGGAGTAAAGTTCATGTGTTTTTCTTTTCTTTTGTAAACAATCAATCAATGTCAATTACAATAACTGTTTCTGTTATTTTCTCTTGGCTTGGTTTCGGCTAATAGCTAACAAGATAGTTATCAGTTATGCTGTATATTTTTTTGCTGTTATTTTTAGATTTAGATGTGTGCATATAGTGTTGCTAATTGAAATTGTTGATGCATTGATGCTATTTGTGGGGTTCTGGTTGTATGTGCTGGAACAAAATGTAGTTTTGGGTGCTGGTGCATCTCGTTGCAGGGCTGTTGTGTTGCAAGAAGATGCACCAGCAACCCAACTAGTGCAAGAACAAGATGCAAGATGCACCACAACTAGTGCAAGTTTGAAATTGGCACTTAAGCGATCACTATTTACACCTTATGCAATAGAAGTGATCACTTTGTAATCACGACTAGCACTTAAATGATCACTTTTATAAAAACTTGGCACTCAAGCGATCACTATTTACAACTTTTGGCACTAAAATGGTCAATCGTTAATTTGCCACCATCCCTTAATTTTGCCATGGTTTGCAGTTGCAGCAAACCAGCAAACCAGCAAACCATTACAACGATAAAAATGCAGCAACCATTCTATTTGAAGCAAAAACTAACCAAAACAAACATTGACAATACACAACTAAATAATAAAAAGTGCTCAAAACTAATGCATTCCAATGCATTCTAACTCCAACCTTCCATTTCTCCATGGTTTGCAGTTGCGGCAAACCAACAAACCAGCAAATCAGGAGGGCAAATAAAAAATGCAGCAAGCAAACATTGCATTTCTGAAGTGCTCACAATTAATGCATTCCAACTCCAACCTTGCATTTCTACTATGGATTACAACAAAACCTTCTGCTTCATACAAAAATAGTAGACATACAAACTTCAACTATGGTAGACATACAAACTTCTTCTCATTACTCACTTCACATTTGAATAAACTACCCAAGAGAATAAGAACACAATCAACGCTCAATAAAAGTTTCTTTCAATTTTCAACCTTGAAACCTCCCTCTTCAAATGGTCGACCAGAGATGTTAAACCCTTCATTTGAGCTTGCATTGAGTTGACATCCTCCAACTCGTCCATTAACGCAGGTGGAGGTTGATTTCGGCCTTCAAGTAACTCCAAGATCACCTCTGTCGCTCAATCAGAGAATTTCCTATCGACCCATTTGAAATATTTGCACTTCAAGCCTTCTCTATATCTGTCGCACCCATGGAATCTTCTCCCGGGATTCAACCGAGTCCAAGATGTTCTTCTCGGACTCGGTAACCAACAATAACAGTAACACTCACCATCTAATTCGCTTTTTTTATAGGAATGTGAGCCGTTACTGAAGCTTCTGCCCTCCATTCGTAAGAGCGAGCTGATAACTTTGAGATAAAATCGAAATATGCACTCGAATTGGTCGAATTGGGGATTTAGGGTTTCGTATTTGGGGGAAAAGACGCTAAACGGCGTCGTTTTGTTGTTTGCATGCTGATTGTATTCTCCGGCGATCCACGTTAGCTTCAAATATTAATAAAAAAATGACACATCGGATTTCCGGCCAACCAAATCGGAGTTGGCACCAAAGTGAGCGTTTTTTAAAATTTTTGGCACTTAAGTGATCCGACTGAAACTTTTGGCACCAAAGTGAGCGCCGTACATAACTTATGGCACCATTAGTGTACTTGGGATGCAAGTTGGTTCTATTGGCGAGGAAAAATGTCAATTTGGTCGAGGGCATCTTAGTTGGATTTATGGGGGCCGAATTGAATTAATTCAAGAGGAAATTGAAGTGGATTTGGGGGAAAATGCTTCAAAATTCGTAGCCCCCATGGTCCTCAACCTTTGGACCACTTCCTCGGCTTCCTAAGGAAGCTTGATGGCTGCAAAATGTGCTGAGGAAGCTAGCCCATCTAGTGGGGTCTTACCAAGGGGACAAAGGGGTGAGATAGAAGCAAAGTGACCCCCTCCAAGCTTGTGCTGTCCCCTTTCTCCTTCCTTTAGCCTGCTTTCTCCATTTTCAGAGAGCTTTAAAGCTCAAGAGTTGCAGAGAAAGCCAAGCAACCCCTCCGTTAGCCGTCGCACGCCCGTCCCATCGTCGCCTAGCCTGCCGCTCGCTGTCGCACCCCCATCGCGTGTTGTCTGGCCATCCACCTCCAACCCGCTATCCCGCGTGTCGAGCCTGTCCCCTAAGCCTCCTCAGGCCCAGTTGAGCTCCCGTCCAGCCGCCTGAGCCGTCTCCGTCGCCGTCCAACCACCGTCGATAGTCACCACCGCCCGCTGCAACCATTCGCCCAGCCACCTTGGCCATTCCAGCTCAGCCCATCGCCTAGCTCAACCTTTCGGCCCAGCAACCAGAAGTCGAGAAAAGCAAACCTCCATGGGCTTCGAGGCCTATTTAGGACCACTTCCGAGCCTTATAGTGTGTCGCCGCTTCGGAGTTTGTCGCCCATCTCCACTTTGCCATCATCGTGAACTCATTGGATTTCAAAACCAGTGAGTTTACTCATTAAACTCTTCTTATGGAGTTAATTGTGCTTAAGGGTTGATTAGTTTAGGCTAAGTATGGTTTAGGTGGTTAGTTAGAACGGTTTAACGATTTAATTACTCGTTATTGCATGTTAGGTGGTTAGATCGGCTTAATTAGCAACTAGATAGGTTGTAGGTTGTATTATTTGTCTAGATAGGTTCGGAAATTTTCCGAGCCCTTTTCAGTATTTAATCAGGCTTTTCCAGCCAAAGTCTCTATTTATGGTATTTAATTGTATTTATTTAATTAATTTTAGTATTTATTTAATTATTTATTATTTTCCGACAATTATACCGGGATAGTCAGTGACCGGAATTTCGTGTTGATTGCAATGGTATGCTTGGTTTATTTAATTGAATGCTATATTGTGCAAATTGAGTGAGAATTATAATTTTGGGTATTTATTCCAAAATTAGGTAATATCGGTATTTAATTGGAAAATATCGGGCATCGGTTTATAGCACCAAAAATGTGTTTATGGACTATTATAATTAGTTGGAATTTCTAAAAGAAAGATATTGAAATTTTGGCTCAGGCCAACCGTGTATCCACACACAATTATTTGATCGAGTATTTTCAATGTGGTTATTTATCAGCTTGAGTGAGCCAATATCGTTTTATCGGCTTGAGTGAGCACGATCTATATATATATATATATACAGCCTATGATCATTTTATTAACTTGAGCGAGCACGATCAATCTATCTATATCAGCTTGAGTGAGCACGATCTATATATATTTATCAGCTTGAGTGAGCTATGACCATATATTGCAACTGTTGTGAGTAGTGGTGGTATCAAAGGATTGATATATGGTATTAAATTGATAGATAGTATTGTTGGTTAGTAATTGAGTTGATTGACTGGTTGATCGATGGTTCGATTTGAATTGAGTGGATTGGTTGAGATCATGAACTGTCTTGACTTGCGGGGAAGAAAGCGTAGCGAGGTAAGTCCGCTATCTTGTGTGTGTATAAACAGCTTTTAAGTGTATTTCCTTGCTAGTCGGAGTTTAGGAGGTGAACTTATTGAGATGTCGTCTCACCCCGTCGTAAGCTAACATTTACAAGTCCTTAGATGGATGTTCCTCCTGAGCATTTTGGCCAGCCGAAGAAGGTCACCGAACAAATCTCTTAGATTTCCCTCCCTGGGAGCCAAGGAGACTAGGTCTACGAACTCATGAGATCCATTGTCGGGTTGATGCGAGTTTATCCCGGAGGGTACCCAATCAATTCAGATCGCGGTATCGTTACGGGCGAGATGGACCCAGAGACGGTCCCCTATTGGAATCTGCGAGATTCTTATGTTGGTGCTAGAGATCGCTTTTGGCAAGGGTACGGTTGACCCTCCTGGTGGTTCAATGGTAGACCCGAGTTCCCTGGAGCTAGAGACCTTGGAGCTTTCGGTTGAGGATTCAAATGCTTAGAGGACTAGTAGTTCTTTCGTGTTTGGTAGACATGTGAATATAGACTAATGTTGTATATAACTTAGTTTGCAGTGTATATAAAAGTGTGTTGTGATTTTCAAAATTGTGACCCTGCTTTTCTTTCCCATCTTCGTGTTGTCTGGAGATTTATTTATTCGCCCCCACATGTACATTAAAATGAATGGGTCGGCGACGCGTTCTGGGATGTCGCAATTTAATCGACCACCGAGGGATGGGCACGTGTTCGAGGATCGGCGTGACATAGCTCATTGCCCATTTTATACCCTTTTTTTTAAAATATTGAATTGGTATAGATGTCAAAGGTTTAATAACTTTATACTAATCACTCCATATATGGACACTCGTAATGCTGCTTTTTTCCCACATAGAGGTTATGAATTACAAAAATAGTAATCTTGTATTGGCCAATTAATTAAAGAAGGGTAATCTTGTGATCAACCCTCCCAAGAAAAAGAATTCATTGAACCTCAAAACAATAGCATGGCAACTATGAAGCTCTATGATATCATGTTACCATACGGATGTAGAGTAGCTCATTGCCCATTTTATACCCTTTTTTAAAAAAAATTGAATTGGTATAGATGTCAAAGGTTTAACAACTTTCTACTAATCACTCCATATATGGACACTCATAATGCTACTTTTTTCTCACATAGAGTTTATGAATTACAAGTATAGTAATCTTGTATTGGCCAATTAATTAAAGAAGGGTAATCTTGTGATCAACACTCCCAAGAAAAAGAATTCATTGAACCTCGAAACAATAGCATGGCGGCTATGAAGCTCTATGATATCATGCTACCATATGGATGTAGAGTAGCTCATTGCCCATTTTATACCTTTTTAAAAAAAAATTGAATTGGTATAGATGTCAAAGGTTTAATAACTTTATACTAATCACTCCATATATGGACACTCGTAATGCTGCTTTTTTCTCACATAGAGGTTATGAATTACAAATATAGTAATCTTGTATTGGCCAATTAATTAAAGAAGGGTAATCTTGTGATCAACCCTTTCAGGAAAAAGAATTCATTGAACCTCGAAACAATAGCATGGTGGCTATGAAGCTCTATGATATCATGCTACCATATGGATGTAGAGTAGCTCATTGCCCATTTTATACCCCTTTTTTTCATATGATAAAAGTCAACGTAAAAAAGTAGTTTAGACTAGTTCCTCATCAATTACAATTACTTAAATTTATAGCATCATCAAAATTAAATTTTCTTGTTTTTTTGCTAAGTTAACTATTTTATTTCTCAAGAATTTAAATAATCACTGAAATGAAACGAAATCGTTATCTTCTGTCTATTTTCCCACTTTTCATGTACCCTTTTTCTAGTAAAGGATTACCTCAATAAGAAAAATTATTTCAATGATAAGACGATTACACCCTTCCAGAATCATCCAATGACACTCCGTCCCGTCATGAAGATAAGAACCCCCGCCTTTTAGCTCTCTCTCTCTCTCTCTCCAGTTACAGCAAAGTCACGTCAGAGACCGATCAAGTTCGCCGGAAAACACCACGCCCACTGTGAAAAGACCCTCCAAGATGGCAGAGATGAGCAGAGTCTTGGTGATCGGAGGCGCCGGATACATCGGAAAGTTCATCGTGAAAGCGTGTGCTAAGTCCGGTCACCCTACCTTTGTTCTCGAGACGGAGTCCACTCTCTCCAACCCTGCCAACGCCGAAATCATCAAAGGTTTCAAGAGCTTAGGCGTGAACCTAGTCCATGTGAGTAGTTATTCCCGTGTGATTCCGTTCGTTTCCCACGTTCGGTGCTGCTTCGAGGAATTGAAGCATCCCTTGCCATTTGATCTTGCTCGGAATTCCGAGAAATGTCTTTAATCAGTAGTATCGGAGTCAATTTTCATCTTAATCTTTCACAAGATCGAGTTGATGGAGTCACGTTACAATTCAGCGTGCTTTTTCTCTTTTCTGATATTTCGGCCTCGTAAGTTGGCGAAACCAGAAACAATCTCCCTCTCATTTTTCATACTAATTGACGAATCTCCTCAGCTTCGCATGCTGAAACGAACGAGTACATTTTTAGACAAATCTTGTGAAAATTTCCATTTTTAGACAAGTCTTATGAAAATTTCCATATGTTTCGTACTGTGTAGATGAATTTTTATACAGAAGTACATGTCGCTGATCTGTAAATCAGATGTCATTGCAAATACCTTGTCGTAACCTTTCAAAAGATTGGTAGGTAATGCATGGACAAGAATTCTGTGGATAGCGGCTTTTTTAAAAAAATATATATATTTCTCACAACAGTTTTTCTCGTCTGGTGAAGGTATTGAAGTCTTATCTGCATCAGATTTCGTATTTCTCCTTTTTCATAGTCTTCCTACTGGCCAAAATTGGATCGGTTGATGATTGCTGACTTTATTGATTGTTTGTCCATGCTCTTGGTTATTTGATTCTCAGGGAGACATATACGATCAAAAGAGTCTGTTGAGTGCGATTAAGCAAGTTGATGTGGTAATCTCTACTGTGGGGCAAGCACAGCTAGAAGACCAAGACAGGATTGTTGCAGCCATCAAAGCAGCCGGGAATATCAAGGTTGTGCCGTGTCTAGTAATTTCATTTTGAGTTATTATTGTTTGTTTAGCATTTGATTGACGATATAGGTTGGTGTTAGTTGTTAGCTTAAGTCTTTTCTTCTAGTATGAGTGCATCACGTTCTTGTTGTGGGCTCTGCTTTGATGAAATGGGATGGATTCACTTTTTATTTGTAGACTTCACTTCTTTCCTTTTTAAATGGTCATGACTTTGTGTAGAAGTCGTCGGTGAAATTTGAGGCTAACTATTTCAAATTCAAGTACCGGACAATGCCGGCTTCACTGTGGTTATGTTTTTTCCTCTAGGTCATCGAAAAAGTCAAAAGGTTTTAAAAACTCAATATGGATTACAGTCATGTACCCTGTTCTTTGATCGATAATGAAAAACATGAACTACTTAATCCTTCAAATGGTCTTTTTCGGTAGAATTATTATTGTAGCAAATAAGTTTTCAGAACCCAGCTAGTGGATAGTTTAGTACTTGTTGCTTTGGGGGGTTGACGGTTAGAACTTACCTGATATTTTACTACTTGTGAAAAGTGTCCAAACAAGCAGCATCTTTGCATATTTTATACTTGACAGAGTTATCTGGCTATCGCCTTAACAATTAAATCTTCAGTTTTCTTTTCTTCAAATTTTCTAATAGCACTTAGGGTACGTATAGTAATGTTTCTGCTATCGGGAATAATTTTTGTTCAGAAACAATTTTTCTTATTTTTATTCCCTGGACATGTTTCTGAGCATTTAAAGACGTTTGGTAACTGCATAAATTTTTTTGTTTCCGGAACAAAAATGCATTTGATACGATCCCAAATTTTTGTGTGAATGGAATTTCTTTTAATTTATTAATAATTTTATTACATTTTTCTTTTTTTTCTTTTCTTCTCCTTCCTCTAGTCGATCACCAGCCTTGACCATGGTTGGCCGGCGACCGGCAAGGCTCAACCTCACTCGGCCACCACGAGGTCGGCCTCGCCCACCCAAGCGATGCCCACCTCGTGGTGGTCGGGCAAGGTCAAGGGGGGCCTCGTTGGCAACAATGAGCTTGGGGCGACCTCATCGAGGGCTGGAGAGGGTTTGGCAAGGTTGCTAGGCCTCATTTGGCTAGTCGCTAGCCATTGCCGAGGCCGGCAACCGGCTAAGGAGAAGAAGAGAGGAAGAGAAAAAGAAGAAAAGAAAAGAGAAAAGGCTTGTTTCTTAACTTGTTCCCAGAAACAAAAAAGACATAAACAAAAAAACAATTATTTTTATTTCTTGTTTTGGTTTTAAATTTGTTCCTCATAATAAAAAAATTACAAAATGCGTTTCTGTTCTATTTCTGTGCCGAGGAACCAAAAAAAAAAAAAACAAAAAGAAAGTTTCCCGGAGCGTTACCAAACAACACCTTAATTGCTAGTCTTGATCACTTACAATAATTTTTACTCTGTTATAGTCACATATAAGTTTGTTTTTATTATTGCTCTGTTATAGTCACATATTGAAGAAAAAAGTGAAATTCAGTCTCATATAAGTTTTGTTTCTCTTTTTGCCATAACTCATGTAAATTTGTTGGATGAGGGGAATGCACTCTAGTTTTTTGTTGATTTCTAATAAAAATGTCTCTTCGGAATCAATTATTTTCTATTTAGAGATTCTTGCCTTCAGAGTTTGGAAATGATGTGGATCGTAACGATGCTGTGGAGCCAGCAAAAACTGGATATGCTATCAAGGCCAAGATTCGCCGCCTTGTTGAGGCTGAGGGAATCCCTTATACATTTGTGGCTTCTAACTCTTTTGGAGGTTACCACCTTCGGTCATTGTCACAGCCCGGGGCTACAGCTCCCCCTAGAGATAAAGTTGTCATCTTCGGGGATGGAAATACAAAAAGTAAGAAGCAATTCGTTGAAATGCATATTCTAATTAGTTAAGTTTTTTTGTACATTAACAACGAATTAATTACAGTAGTGATCAAAGTGAGAGGCGATTCTTGAAGCTTTATAATTTTAGGGTAACGTCCTTGTCTGGAGATAATGGGACTCTTACATCCATTAGTCTTCAATTTTAGAGACTAATATGTGATATGATTCTGTTGTGATTTATCTTGGCATAATACCACCTAGCGGGCAGATCACGAAGGTTCCCTTTATGTATTTGTTTGGGAAAAGAACATATGAATGCATTTGTCTGCATGTTGTCTAATGAATCTGTTTGATAAGATAATTCTTCTTCAATGTGAGCCGAAAGTAACCCTAGGAAGATCGATGGCTCTGTGATTTATTTATTAGCCAAATTGTAAAACTCTCCCGTCAATATGCAGCGGTGTTTAACAAGGAGGATGACATCGGCACCTATACCATCAAAGCTGTGGATGATCCAAGGACCTTAAACAAAATTTTGTATATCAAACCTCCTGCCAACACCTACTCGATGAATGAGCTCGTGTCTTTGTGGGAGAGAAAGATCGGCAAGACCCTAGAGAGGGTGTATGTTCCAGAGGAGCAGGTTCTAAAGAACATTCAAGGTTAGGGATGCATTTCTATTGGATTTAAGTGCCTAAAATCCTCTCTATTCTCTCTGACATTTAAAGCTTGTCCGATCATATTGCAGAGGCGGTGGTTCGCGCAGCGTGATATTGGCATTATACCATTCTATCTTCGTGAAAGGAGACCAAACGAACTTCGAGATTGAGCCATCGTTCGGAGTGGAAGCTTCAGAGCTCTACCCCGATGTCAAATACATGACTGTGGATCAATGCCTCGATCAATTTGTTTGATTATCGAAACCGAACATGCTTATAAATTTCTCACATCACCGTGCAGTAATAAATAATATAGGATGCTGCTTCTCAGGATCCTAGTGTGAAATGTCGCTTCTGTTGATCATCACATGGCATGTACAACCCCCAAGTCTGGGGACACACTATAAAGTATGAATGTTCAATGTGGCGCGTCTCTGCAGTGCTTGGAGAAGTTGCTTCTGTTTTGGAGTTTGATATGGGTTCATGGGCCAATCCAAGCTAACACCAAGACACGGGTTTCTCTATTTTTGTATGTCATATTATCTTTCATGTCTAAAAGAATAACAAGTTAAAACAAGCGTAAACCGACTGTCAAACTTGTCGCAATTTTGAATTATTGTTAATGTTTTGGGGGATTCTTAGAGGCTGCGAGGGAACAAACATGAAGAAAAAGAGGCATGCGCGATGAGTCTGGATAAATCTTTAGCCAAATTCTTATTCCAAAACCTGATATACTGTGGATTGTTGTCTAACTAAGCATTCGTTTGGTTCAGTCTTCCTAAACCTATCATAAGTCAGGAATTTCCAATGAAAAAAATATTAAGTAACTTATTTTTTGAGAAAGTAACAGTCAACAACATCTGTTTTTAACAAGAGAGTTATCATTTTTGAATTTTGTAAAGAACACGCAGCCTATCATAAATCAGAACTGTTGATTTCTTTTCTATCTCAATGGAGGTTTGGTCGACACAATAATCAATTTTCTCGATCAAATTTAGACAACTTTTGGTAAGTCAAGTTGTTATTTCAAAAAATTTCACGTCACCTACTCATTCTCCACCGTAAATTTCTTCCGCCTTTCGTTGTCCACTTTTGTGTGTACTCATTTTCTGAGCGAAGGATGATGGTGGTGGGAAAGTCAATTCACCGAAAAGACAATTATGCCCTTTTGGAACAAAAATAAAATGACGATTCATCTCGATGCGTGCCACCAGGCAACAACAGTTGCAGCACGAGACCAAGCAAGTTTGCGGGAAGAACCGCGCCTGCGTCGTAAAAGAACCCTCCGAGACTGCCGAGAAGAGCAAAGTGTGATGGGAGAACAATAACAATTCGAACAATATCGAATTAACGCAGCGGAATAAAATAATCTCCCCTCTTGTGTAAACCTAATAGGAATCGATATAGTAGAGTAAAATAAATACCAAACACGCGAACACAAGACGATTTTTTTTACGTGGAAAACCCCCTCAATGTGAGGAGATCAAAAACCACGGGACCGGAATCCACCAGAAATTCTTCACTATCAGCAAAATTGTTCTTCTCTAGCAAATACTAGAGGTACATAGCAGCAAACACCTCAAGAACATAATTCTTGGCAATACACATCAACTTCACAAGAGATCAATGATAAATCTGATCAAAAACGCAGGTTTTGATCAATCCACAAAAAACCTGATGTAGGGAGCTTCAAACGAAAATCAAACCGCTCAGATTCGAGAAAATTGCGCCACGAACATGCTGACAAAATTTCAGCTCAATCGGACCACGAATCGACCTCCGATGCCAGCTTGATGTAAATCAGATATTGTCCCAAACCCCAGATTTTCTGTTTTCTCTTTTTCTCTTGTTACTATTTCCTTTTGTGGCTATCACTTTATATAGATAGTGAGAAACTCTATTTCCTCATATAACTTATCATATGGGCTCAAACCCTTTTTGGGCTTGCAACTCATTGGGCCTCATCCACATAGGAGTGAACCCAGCTAACAAATCTCCCCCTCACGACAATGTGGAGGGATTCACCATCCCTGCCATCGATTGACAATATTCAAGCTTCTCTCTTGGTAGAGTCTTCGTCATCATATCAGAGCCATTATGATCCGTATGAATTTTCTCAAGTTCCAACAACTTTTCATTTAGAACATCCCTTATCCAATGATATCTAACATCAATATGTTTCGATCTAGAATGAAAAGATGAATTCTTACCAAGATGAATTGCACTTTGATTATCACAAAATAACACATACCTCTTTTGCTTGAACCCAAGTTCTTCTAAGAACTTCTTCATCCATAACATCTCTTTACTAGCTTCAGTCATTGCAATAAATTCAGTTTCGGTTGTAGAAAGTGCAACACACTTCTGCAATCTTGACTTCCATGACACGGCTCCACCCGCAAAAGAAATCAAATAACCAGAAGTAGATTTACGAGTACCAATATCTCTTGCCAAGTCAGAATCTGTGTATCCAACTAACTCAAGTTTCCCGGTCCCGAAACTAAGTTTCAACTTTGAAGTTCCTCAAAGATACCTCATAATCCACTTAACTGCATTCCAGTGCTCTCTGCCTGGATTTGACAAATAGCGACTAACAACGCCAACTGCGTGCGCCAAGTCTGGGCGTGTACATACCATTGCATACATTAAGCTTCCTACAAGCTGAAGCATATGGAACACTTTCCATATCTTTCTTCTCTTTATCAGTCGTAGGACTTTGCTTCATATTTAACTTAAAGTGGGCAGCAAGAGGAGTACTAACCACTTTAGCATTGTCCATGTAAAATTTCTGAAGGATCTTCTCAATATATTTCTCTTGCGACAAAAACAACTTCTTAGCATCTCTATCTCGGGTAATTCTAATGCCAAGAATCTACTTCGCCGAGCCCAAGTCTTTCATGGCAAAAGACTTGCTCAATTGTTTCTTTAATAACTCAATTCTTGAAGCATTCCTGCCAACAATCAACATATCATCAACATAAAGCAAGAGAATAATAAAGTCATCATCAGAGAATTTTTGGACAAACACACAGTTATCCGAGGAAGTCTTCTTATAGCCATGTTCTGTCATAAGCGCGCAAACTTTTTGTACCCTTTGCCTCGGTGCTTGTTTTAGGCCATAGAGACTTTTCTTCAATTTGCACACATAATCCTCTTTCCCTTTCACTTTGAAGCCCTCAGGTTGTTCCATGTATATCTCTTCCTCCAAGTCACCATGTAGGAAGGCTATTTTAACATCCATTTGCTCAATTTCCAAATCTAGGGTAGCTGCTAAGCTTAGTACCACATGGATAGAAGACATTTTCCTCTTTGGAGAAAATATATTATCAAAATCAATACCCTTTCTCGACCGAAACCCTTAACAACCAATCTAGCTTTGTACCGTGGTTGTGAAGTATGTTCATCTTGCTTCAACCTATATACCCACTTGTTCTTCAAAGCTCTATTACCTTTAGGTAACTTCACCAACTCAAAAGTATGATTATCATAAAGTGACTGCATCTCATCTCGCATAGCATCAAACCAATTGCTTCTGTACTCATCTTCTATTGCTTTTGCATAGCACTCTGGTTCACCTGCATCAGTCAATAATACATACTCATCTTCAGAATACCTGGTGGAAGGTCGCCGGTCTCTAACGGATCTTCGGACTTGAACATCCAGTGGAACATCTAATTGAGCCTCTGGTTCAGGAATATTATTGTCTGTTTCAACATGTTTAGGAACATGTGCGTTATTTGGAACATTGACTTCCTGCTGCTCTTCGTCAACCTGTGTAGGAATATTTGTAAGAGGAACTGGATCTAAATCAACCAAATTATCACTAACTTTTGTGGTGTTGAAATCATCTCCGCTTTCTCAATATCCTCTATTGTTTGATCTTCCATAAACACAACGTCTCTGCTTCTTACAATTTTCTTTCCAACCGGATCATAAAATTTGTAGCCAAGCATATCATGTCCATAACCGATAAATATGCACTGTCGTGTTTTCACATCAAGTTTAGACCTCTCATCTTTGGGAATATGCACAAAAGCTTTGCACCTAAAGACACGCAAATAATCATAAGAAACATCTTTGCATGTCCAAACTCTATTAAGAACATCAAACTCTAAAGGAACGCATGGAGTAAGATTTAATATATGCACAAGCGTACTTAAAGCCTCACCCCAAAAGGATCCGGGTAGCTTTTTGTGAAAGTAAGCATCTTACCCTTTCAACCAGTGTTCTGTTCATTCTCTCAGCTAAGCCATTTAACTGAGGTGTCTTGGAAGGTGTCTTTTGATGTCGAATACCTTGTTGTCTGCAATATTCATCAAAAGGTCCAATATACTCTCCCCCGTTATCAGTTCTGATGCATTTCAATTTCTTTCCAGTCTGTCTCTCAATTGAAGCCTGAAATTGCTTAAAAGCATCTAACACTTGATCTTTAGTTTTCAAGGTATGAATCCAAATTTTCCTTGAAAAATCATCTATGAAGGTAACAAAATAAAGAGAGCCACCAAGTGATTTTGTTTTCATAGGACCGCAAACATCAGAATGCACTAAATCCAGTATACCTGACTTTCTTGAAGGAGGGGAGCTTTTAAATTCAACTCTGTTTTGTTTTCTGCTAAACAATGAGCACACTTCTTTAGCACTGAACTTTTTAATCCGAAAGGAGCTTCTTCTTGGCCAATATTGACAGACCCTTCTCACGATGTGACCGAGTCTCTTATGCCATAATTCAGCTGCATCTTCGCTGTCTCTTTGCATTAATTTTGTACGTGGACAACTTTGCTGCATAATGTACAACGAAGAATATTTTTCACCTCTAGCCACAATAAGAGAACCTTTGGTGAGCTTCCATTGACCATTACTGAAAGTGCTGCAATACCCCTCATCATCCAATTTGCCTGTAGAAATCAAATTCAAGCGGATATCAGGTATATGTTTAACATTATTCAGTACTAACCTTGTGCCATTGCTGGTTTCTAGGCACACATCACTGATGCCTACAGCTTGAGCTAGCCCATTGTTTCCCATCTTCACAGATCCGAAGTCACCTGACCTGTATGATGTAAAGAAATCCCTACGAGACGTAGTATGAACAGATGCACCACTATCAATTACCCAACTAGTCTCATGAGAAACAAAATTCACTACATCACCATCAAAAATAGTGAGAAAGTTTTCTTTAAGTGTAGCAACACGATTGGCATCACTGTCATTATCACTTTTCTTCTCTTTACCTTTCTCCTTTTGTTTCTCCCTTTTTAACTGGCGACAAAACCTCTGAATATGTCCCTTCTGATGACAATAATGACACTCAACATTAGCAAATTTATTATACTTACCTCTGCTTTTATCTCGACTTTTATCTCTATTTCTCGGATCTCGAGACTCACTTCTCCCCCTTTTCTCGACAACCAAGGCATCAGAATGTGAAGATGATGATCCTTGTGTCTTCCTTCTCATCTCTTCATTCAAAATACTACTCTTGGCCAAATCCATGATAATCGTACCATCTGGGGCAGAATTAGACAAAGATGTTCGGAACGTCTCCCAGGAGTTCGGCAAAGTACCAAGCAACCATAGTGCTTGTATCTCATCATCAAACTTGATTCCCATCGCAGACAACTGATTTATAATTCCTTGAAAAGAATTTAAATGATCAGTCAAACGAGTAGCATCTTGATATCTCAGAGCCATCATCTGTTTTATCAAAAATAACTTATTATTCCCAGTCTTTCGAGCATATAACTATTCGAGCTTATCCCATAAACTGTGTGCATGTGTTTCCTCAATAATATGGTTCAAAACATTATCATCCACCCTTTGCCTAATATAACCACACACTTGACGATGAAATATAGACCATTCAGCATCAGTTTTATTCTCTGGTTTCTCCTCGGCAAATACGGGCAAATAAAAATCTTTCACATATAAAAGATCTTCCATCTTCCCTTTCCAAATATGATAATTTGAACCATTCAGTGTAACCATTCTACTCGTATTCGTTTCCATTGCTTAACACAAGACAGAAAAATCAAGCAATAACCAAAAGCTCTGATACCACTCTGATGGGAGAACAATAACAATTCGAACAATATCGAATTAACGCAGCGGAATAAAATAATCTCCCCTCTTGTGTAAACCTAATAGGAATCGATATAGTAGAGTAAAATAAATACCAAACACGCAAACACAAGAGATTTTTTTTACGTGGAAAACCCCCTCGATGTGAGGAGATCAAAAACCACGGGACCGGAGTCCACCAGAAATTCTTCACTATCAGCAAAATTGTTCTTCTCTAGCAAATACTAGAGGTACATAGCAGCAAACACCTCAAGAACATAATTCTTGGCAATACACATCAACTTCACAAGAGATCAAGGATAAATCTGATCAAAAATGCAGGTTTTGATCAATCCACGAAAAACCTGATGTAGGGAGCTTCAAACGAAAATCAAACCACTCAGATTCGAGAAAATTGCGCCACGAACATGCTGACAAAATTTCAGCTCAATCGGACCACGAATCGACCTCCGATGCCAGCTTGATGTAAATCAGATATTGCCCCAAACCCCAGATTTTCTGTTTTCTCTTTTTCTCTTGTTACTATTTCCTTTTGTGGCTATCACTTTATATAGATAGTGAGAAACCTTATTTCCTCATATAACTTATCATATGGGCTCAAACCCTTTTTGGGCTTGCAACTCATTGGGCCTCCTCCACATAGGAGTGAACCCAGCTAACAAAATGCTGGTGATCGGAGGCACTAGATACATCGGAAAGTTCGTCGTGAAGGTGAGTGCTAAGTCCGGTCACCCTACCTTCGCTCTCGTGAGGGAGTCCACTCTCTCCGACCCCACCAAGGCTGGCATCGTCGAAGATTTCAAGAGCTCAAGCATCAATATATTCCAGGTGAGTAGTTATTCCCATGCGGTTGCGTTCGTTCGCCGTTCTGAGAAATGTTTTTATCAGTAGGATCGGAGTTGATTTTTATATCTATCTCTCACTTGATCGAGTGGATGGAGTCACGTTACGATATGGCGTTGTTCTTTCTCTTCTCTGATATTTTGTCTTTGTGCATGGTTGAAATCAGAAATCACGTTCCTCTCCTCTTTCAAATGCCTAACGAAATTTCGGCTTTGCATGATGATGTGAACGTGCACATTTTCAGACAAAATCTTGTGGAAACTTCGATATGCTTTAGCTGTTTCTGAGACAGCTATAGCTACGTGGCTGCGCTTTGCTGTGTAGACAAATCTTGCGGATGATTGGCGACTTCATTGATCGTTTGTCCATGCTCTTAGTTATTTGATTCTCAGGGAGACGTATACAATCAAGAGAGTCTATTGTGATTAAGCAAGTAGATGTGGTAATCTCTGCTGTGGGGTGAGCACAAGTGAAGGACCAAGACATGATTGTTGCTGCAATTAAAGCAGCTGGGAATATCAAGGTGGTGTTGTGCCTAGTAATTTCATTTCAAGTTCTTATTGTTGGTTTAGCATTTGACTAATGGGTGTTAGCTTGATTCTTGTCTTACTGGTTTAGGTGCATCGCGATCTCCTTGCGAGCTTTGCTTTAATGAAATGGGATGGATGGACTTATCTATCTGTAGACTTCAACTTCTTTCTTTTTAAAATGGTCATAACCTTGTGTAGAAGTCATCAGTGAAATTCAAGAGTAACTATTTTGAATTCAACTGTAGGAGAGTGTGGGAAACATGAACTAGTTAATCCTTGAAATGGTACTTAGTAGTTGTCGCTGCTTTGGGTGGTTGACAGTCAATGGCGAGTGGAACTCAGCATGCTCACAAAAGGCATTCGTCTTACCTGATATCTTGTTACTTGTGAAAGTGTCCAAGCAAGTAGAATGTCTGCCTATTCTATACTTGACAGAGTTATCTGGCTACCGCTCTATTTCTTCTATTTTTCTTATAGCACTTGGGGTCGACTTTGCTGAATTGCTGAATTTATTGATTCACTTATGATCACTTTCTACTATGTTATAGTAACTTATCGAAACAACTCGAATTCAGTCTCATATAAGTTTGTCTTCCTTTTTTCGTCGGAACTCATACATGTTTTTTGGTTAAGGGGAATATGCTCTAAAAATTTTCTGCTTTCTAACAAAGATGTTTCTTCTGATTTCATTGTGTTTATTTTTAGAGATTCTTGCCTTCAGAGTTTGGAAATGACGTGGATCGTGTCCATGCTGTGGAGCCAGCAAAAGCTATTCTTGCCATCAAGGGCAAGATCCGCCACATTGTCGAGGCCGAGGGAATCCCTCATACCTATGTGTGTTGTAATAGTTTTGTGGGCTACATCCTTCCGACATTGGCACAGGTTGGGGCTACAGCTCCACCTAGAGATAAAGTTGTCATCTCAGGAGATGGAAAATGTAAAAGGTAAGAAGCAATCTATTGAAATGCTTCGCATTTTAAGCCGTTGAGATTTCTGTACATCTTTCAGGATTCAATTATGATAGCAATCAGAGTGAGGAGCAGTTCTTGGAGCTTGAGAATTCCAGGCAACTTCCTTGTCTGGAGATCTTGGGCCTTTTGCATCCATTAGTCTTCAATTTAGGGACTAATAGATGATATGAATGTCACGCGGGTTACCTTGGCACAATGCCACCTATTCAGCATGTAAAGAAGGTTATCTTGATGTATGTGGTTGAGAAAATAGCATATGGATGCCAATTGTTTGATGAATCTGCTCATAGAGATAATTCTTTACTAGATGCGAGCCGAAAGTAACTCTAGATAGATTGATTGCTCTGTGATTTATTTACTAGCGAAATTCTAGAACTCTCTCCCGTTGATATACAACAGTGATTAATAAGAAGGATGACATCAGCACCTATACCATCAAAGCCGTGGATGATCCCAGGACCTTGAACAAAACTCTCTATATCAGACTTCCTGCCAACATCTTCTCTTTTAATGAGCTGGTGTCTTTGTGGGAGAGGAAGATCGGCAAGACCCTGGAGAGGGTGTATGTTTCAAAGGAGCAAGTTTTGAATAACATTCAAGGTTAGGGATGCTTTTGTATTAGATTTAAGCACATGAAATCCTCTATGTTCTCAAGCTTCGATTAGTCTACTTGTCCTGGTCATATTGCAGAGGCGGCGTTTCCACTCAATGTCATGTTGGCCATATTTCATTCGATTTTCGTGAAAGGAGACCAAACCAACTTTGAGATTGAGCTATCGTTCGGAGTGGAAGCTTCAGAGCTCTACCCCGATGTCAAATGCACGAACACAAATCAGTACCTTGATCAGTTTGTCTGATTTTGAAACTGACCGTAAATTTCTCACATCAGCTTGAATAGTAAATAATAGGGGATGCTGCTTCTCAGGATCCAAGTGTGAAATGCGGCTCCCGCTGATCATCTCATGGCATGGACAACCTCCTAGTCTGAGGACATGCGAAGCACAAATGTCAATAATAGATGTTGCTGCCCACGTGCTTGAGTCATCCTTCTTGCACACTAACATTATGTTTTCATCAGCATCGATGGTGTGCGCTTATTCTGCATACTTGTACCACATCTTTACTTGGCATTCGGATTTGTAATGTTCGAATTTGTTGCACTTAGAATACTTGAGTTTTGATTTGTCGTGTGTTATATATTTTTTGGTGGAATTTGAATTTCCACCTCTATCTCAAGTACCTCCGCCACCTCTTCCCTCCGCAGCTTGGTTGACTGACTTGGCTCTACAAAGCTTCCTTAGGATTTGAACTGATGGACTTTTAATTCATTCTTTGCTCATGCAAATATAATGAACCCATCAATCACTCCAACGTCATAGTTGTCACATCTTGCCCTTCTTCAACTATTACAACAACTAGTCAAATCTTTCAATTAAGACTCCAACCACTCGTACTTCTTGAAGTTTTTCACCGTTAACCCACAATTGGTTAATGATAGTTTGTACACAATTAAAACATGTCGAGATTGATTTAGAATCATTCATGTGTAAAGACTCAAAATTACCTTGAAATGTTTGAAGCCACATCTATTTGACACGATAATAGCCTTTGTAGGATTTTTGCAGAATTTCACATGTTGCTTTCGTAGTGTTTGTGCTTGGTATTTTTTCTAATATCCTTTCCTCCTCGGCTTGAAAGATGGCATACAATACTCAGCATCGGCCACTTTGGTGTAGTCATTGTCCACTAGATTTCGCGAATTTTATGATTTAAAAAGAACTTTCAACTAGCCAAACTAATTATTGAAATTTTTGTTTAATTTTGAAAGTTGTAATTGGATGAAATTGATGGATAACATTATCCCAAGAGTTGGATTCCAAAGAATAATAATGAGTTTGGGACACCTAGAGTACCAAAACTTGGCACGAAGGCACATTTAAGTGCCAAAATTTGGAAAGGTACACTTAAGTGCTAGTTTTGGAGTAAATTAGAACACTTAAGTGCCACTCCGGCCAAAATCTGGCCAAATTGCTGACGTAGTAATTTTCTGGCGACTTAGGTGCAAAACGGCGTCGTTTTGCTCACTGATGTGACGAGAAAATGCAAAATCGACGTCGTTTTGTGTCTAATGTGTAAATAATTACTATAAAAATTAATTAAATTAAATTTAAAATTAATTTTATTTAAAATATTCTAAAAAATAAAAACTTAAAATTAAAAAACCAAAAAATTAAAAAAGCTAAAATTGAAAAACCTAAAAAATAAAAAACTAAAAATTGAAAAACCTAAAAAATAAAAAACTTACAATTGAAAAACCTAAAAAATAAAAAAAACTTATAATTAAAAAACCTAAAAAATTAAAAAATTAAAATTTATAAAAAAACTAAAAAATAAAAAATCTTATAATTTAAAAAGCTAAAAAATAAAAAACTTAAAATTGAAAAACCCAAAAAATTAAAAAACAGAATTAAAAAACCTAAAAAATAAGAAACTTAAAATTAAAAAACCTAAAAAAAAACTTAAAATTAAAAACCTAAAAAATAAAAAACTTAAAATTAAAAAACCTAAAAATTAAAAAACTTATAATTAAAAAACCTAAAATTAAAAAAATTAAAAAAAAGGGGTAAAAAATAAAAGGGGCTTATAATTAAAAAACACCCCCCCGCGGTTATTTTTATTTTTTTAATTTTAGGTTTTTTAATTATAATTTTTTTATTTTTTAGGTTTTTTTAATTTTAAGTTTTTTATTTTTTAGGTTTTTAATTTTAAGTTTCTTTTTTTTAGGTTTTTTAATTTTAAGTTTCTTATTTTTTAGGTTTTTTAATTCTGTTTTTTAATTTTTGGGTTTTTCAATTTTAAGTTTTTTTTTTTTAGGTTTTTTCAATTTTAAGTTTTTTTTTTTAGGTTTTTCAATTTTAAGTTTTTTATTTTTTTAGGTTTTTCAATTTTAAGTTTTTTTTTTTTTAGGTTTTTTTAATTTTAAGTTTTTTTATTTTTTAGGTTTTTTTAATTTTAAGTTTTTTTATTTTTTTAGGTTTTTTAATTATAAGTTTTTTTTTTTTTAGGTTTTTTCAATTTTTAATTTTTTTATTTTTTAGGTTTTTTCAATTTTAAGTTTTTTATTTTTTAGGTTTTTTTTTTTTATTTTTTAGAATATTTTAAATAAAATTAAGTTTAAATTTAATTTAATTAATTTTTATATTAATTATTTACACATCAGACACAAAACGACGTCGTTTTTTGCATTTTCTCGCCACGTCAACAGGCAAAACGACGCCGTTTTGCACCAACTCGCCGGAAAATTGTCACGTCAGCAATTTGGCGGATTTTGGTCGGAGTGGCACTTAAGTGTTCCACTTTACTCCGGCCGGCACTTAAGTGTACATTTCCGATGTTTTGGCACTTAAGTGCCCTCCGTGCCAAGTTTTGGTACTTGACTGTTCTTCGCCGAATAATAATATTATGAACTTTCTCATTGAGAATGCTATTTCTTCGGCTTCCTACTTCAACTCTCGGTCTCACACCCTTTTACAAAGGTCGAAAGTACACGAACTAGGCACAATGTCAACAATATCTAATGAAGAAAGATAAAATAACTTTTTTTTTTTTTTGGTCACAAAGTAACTGCTAACTTCTGTCTTTAGCAAAGAGATTTTCATTCTTTAATTTCGTAATTGATTTCTTTTTAAACTTTGCGGAGGTTTGTTAACACAACAACCAATTTTATATTAAAAACTTGAATTTAGAATTTCTCATGTTTAGTAAGTTAAGTTGTTCATATTTCAGAAAAAATTCACATCATTGGTCAAATTAGAGAAAATCGATAGGTTGGTACTTTGTATCTAATTTGCTTCTCTCGTTCTTGATCCACTTTGCAAGCACTAATTTTCCAAGTAAAGGATGATGGGGGCGGAAAGTCAAATTTACACTGAATATGCCCTTTCAGAATCAAAATAAAAGGACGACTCATCTTGATGCGTGCCAACAGTTGCAGCACGAGACAGAGCCAGCTAGCCGGGAAAGACCATGCCTCAGCCGTGAGAAAACCCTCCGAGATGGTGGAGAAGAGCAAAGTCCTAGTGATCGGAGGCACTAGATACATCGAAAAGTTCATCGTGGAAGCGAGTGATAAGTTCGGTCACCCTACCTTCGCTCTCATGTGGGAGTCTGCCCTCTCCGATCCTGCCAAGGCCGACATCTTCGAAGGTTTCAAGAGCTTAGGCATCAATCTAGTTGGGATATCCTGATTTTCAGATTCTGTTTTTGATTGACTAAATTGGGCTTCTCATCGACGCGCCTATAGTTCTTTTCTCTGAGTTGGCCACTCACGAGATAACTAGCCTATCAAGTGAAGCCATTAAGGGATTTTAACGCAATAGACTTGAGAATTCGACCAGCAATCGACTGCTCAACCGTGCTAATCTGCAAGGGTCATTATGGCACAGTCAAAATCGATTAGAGATCAAAGATGGGTGGATTCGACTAATATATGTGATCAAAGCTTGGGTGATTCCACCTGATTACAAAATTCTCATCGATCGGCACTAGACCGATTTTTCCATCATTTTTATACCATGTGTCCATATTTAAAACCTTGAGATTTTCACGACAACCGAGAGTCGCCAATGTGTCGAAGATGTATAATGTGGCTCGAAAATAATCGACCACAGGTCAATTGCACTAAAAATTCCTAAAAGCTACCCAGTGGGTTAGGTCACGCTAAAATCGCGTTAAATTGAAATTAACCACGAATTTGAACCCGATTTCAAAAATTCAAAGTTCTATCATGTCACGATTTATTTTAGGAACGTCGACTCATCCTTCGAAGAATTTTCGGCGAGTTCGGGATTTTTACGAAAAATCAATTCGGACAATTCGGAAACGAAAGGAATTTCGGAGGGACCAAATTGAGTGGATGTTTGGCCTCCTTAGTGAGCTATTCGGCAAAGGGAAATTGTGGAAATTGTGTGGGCTTCTTCTTCAACAAAATTGGACATCAAATTGGAGAATTGGTGAAGAAATTGAAGTCCAAAGTTGTGAAATTCGGAGGCTTGTATGTGGCTGTAACTTTTGGCATCAAATTGGTGGTTTATGGGAATTATTATGCAAGAAAGTATAGTGGGGGACAAAGAGGATGAACATGTGGGCTTGTGAGGACCAAGACATGATGAATATGGGATATTTTATTTGACTTCATGCCCCCCCCCCATCTCCAACTTCTCGAGCACGCCAAGAACGCTGCCCTTCTTCTTTGTGCGGACTCCATCTCCACCGAAAGGAGCTGCTTTGACATCCTGATTTTCAGGTTCTATTTTTGATTGAATAAGTTGGGCTTTTCATCAACATGCCTATAGTGCTCTTCTCTAAGATGGCCACTCATGAGATAACTAGCCTATCGGGTGAAGCCGTTAAGGAATATAAACGTAATAGACTTGAGAATTCGACCAGGAATCGACTGCTCGACCGTGCTAATCTGCAAGGAAACATGGCTTCCAAAAGCTTTAATTCCGTACAACCCATCATTTTGGAGATCACAGCACCCTAAAGGTCAGGCAAAACCAGAGAACGAAGATTCGATAGAGAAAATTCTCTTTTTCTCCATAGAAAATTCCATTTCCGACCATTTTTTGCTTGAAAAACCCCTACAGTTGGATATCTGCTAGGAAACATGGCTTCCAATAGCTTTATTTCCATACAACCCATCATTTTGGAGATCACAGCACCCTGAAGGCCAGGCGAAACCAGAGAATGAAGATTCAACAGAGAAAATTCATTTTTTCTCCATAGAAAATTCCATTTTCGATCAGTTTTTGCCTGAAAAACCCCTACAGTTGGATATCTGCTAGGAAACATGGCTTCCACAAGCTTTATTTCCATACGACCCATTATTTTGGAGATCACAGCACCCTGAAGACCAGGGGAAACCACAGAATGAAGATTCAACAGAGAAAAATCGCTTTTTCTCCATTAAAAATTCCTTTTCCAGCCATTTTTTGCCTGAAAAACCCTACAGTTGGATATCTGCTTGCAAACATGGCTTCTAATAGCTTTATTTTCGTACAACCCATCATTTTAGAGATCACAGCACGTTGAAGGCCAGGAGAAACTAGAGAACAAAGATTCGATAGAGAAATTACATTTTTCTCCATAGAAAATTCCCTTTTCGGCCATTTTTTGCCTGAAAAACCCCCACAGTTGGAAATCTGCTGGGAAACATGGCTTCCAAAAGATTTATTTCCGTACGACCCATCATTTTGGAGAACACAGCACCCTGAAGGCCAGGCGAAACTAGAGAACGAATGTTCGAAAGAGAAAATTCCATTTTCGGCCATTTTTTGCCTAAAAAACTCCCACAGTTGGAAATCTGCTAGGAAACATGGCTTCCAAAAGCTTTATTTCCGTACGACCCATCATTTTGGAGATCACAGCACCCTAAAGGCCAGGCGAAACCAGAGAACGAAGATTCGACAGAGAAAATTCCCTTTTTCTCCATAGAAAATTCTCTTTCCGGCCATTTTTTGCCTAAAAAACCCCTACCGTTGGATATCTGCTGGGAAACATGGCTTCCAATAGCTTTATTTCCATACAACCCATCCTTTTGGAGATCACAGCACCCTGAACGACAAGGGAAACCAGAGAACAAAGATTCGATAGAGAAAATTCCCTTTCCGACCATTTTTTGCCTGAGAAACTCCGACAGTTGGAAATCTGCTAGAAAACATGGCTTCCAAAAGCTTTATTTCCATACAACCCATCATTTTGGAGATCGCAGCACCCTAAAGGTCAGGTAAAACTAGAGAACAAAGATTCGACAGAGAAAATTCCCTTTTTCTCCATAGAAAATTCCATTTCCTGCCATTTTTTGCTTGAAAAACCCCTACAGTTGGATATCTGCTAGGAAACATGGCTTCCAATAGCTTTATTTCCGTACAACCCATCATTTTGGAGATCACAGCACCCTGAAGGCCAAGCGAAACCAGAGAACGAAGATTCAACAGAGAAAATTCCCTTTTCGGTCAGTTTTTGCCTGAAAAACCCCTACAGTTGGATCTCTGCTAGGAAACATGGCTTCCATAAGCTTTATTTCCGTACGACCCATTATTTTGGAGATCACAGTACCCTGAAGGCCAGGGGAAACAACAGAACGAAGATTCGACAGAGAAAATTACCTTTTACTCCATAGAAAATTCCATTTCTAGCCATTTTTGCTTGAAAAACCCCGACAGTTGGAAATCTGCTGGGAAACATGGCTTCCAAAAGCTTTATTTCCGTACAACCCATCATTTTGGAGAACACAGCACCCTGAAGCTAGGCGAAACCAGAGAACGAAGATTCAACAGAGAAAATTCCCTTTTTCTCCATAGAAAATTCCCTTTCAAGCTATTTTTTGCCTGAAAAACCACGACAGTTGGAAATCTGCTGGGAAACATGGCTTCCAAAAGCTTTAGTTCCGTATGGCCCATCATTTTGGAGATCCCCGCACCCTGAAGGCCAGGTGAAACCATAGAACGAAGATTCTACAGAGAAAGTTCCCTTTTTCTCCACAAGAAATTCCATTTCCGGCCATTTTTTGCCTGAAAGACCACAACGGTTGGAAATCTGCTGGGAAACATGGCTTCCAAAAGCTTTATTTCTGTACGACCCATCATTTTGGAGATCCCAACATCTTGAAGGCCAGGCAAAACCATAGAATGAAGATTCACCAAAGAAAATTCCCTTTCCGACCATTTTTTGCCTGAAAAACCCCGACAGTTGGAAATCTACTGGGAAACATGGCTTTCAAAAGATTTAGTTCCGTACGACCCATCATTCGGAGATCCCAGCACCCTAAACGCTAGGCAAAACAATAGAACGAAGATTCTACAGAGAAAATTCCATTTTTCTCCATAGAAAATTCCCTTTTCGACCATTTTTTGCCTAAAAAAATCCCAGCAGTTAGAAATCTGCTAGGAAACACGGCTTCCAAAAGCTTTTTTTCCGTACGTCCCATCATTTTGGAGATCCCAGCACCCTAAAGGCCAGGCGAAACCATAGAACGAAGATTCCACAGAGAAAATTCCCCTTTTCTCCATAGGAAATTCCCTTTCCGACCATTTTTTGCCTGAAAAATCACAACAGTTGGAAATCTGATGGGAAACATGGCTTCCAAAAGCTTTAGTTCCGTACGACCCATCATTTTGGAGATCCCAGCACCCTGAAGGTCAGGCGAAACCATACAACGAAGATTCTACAGAAAAAATTCCTTTTTTCTCCATAGAAAATTCCTTTTCTAGCCGTTTTTTGCCTGAAAAACCCCGACAGTTGGAAATCTGCTAGGAAACATGGCTTTCAAAAGCTTTATTTCCATACGACCAATCAGTTTGGAGATCCCAGCACCCTGAAGGTCAGGCGAAACCATACAACGAAGATTCTACAGAAAAAATTCCTTTTTTCTCCATAGAAAATTCCTTTTCTAGCCGTTTTTTGCTTGAAAAATCCCGATAGTTGGAAATCTGCTAGGAAACATGGCTTCCAAAAGCATTAGTTCCATATGACCCATCATTTTAGAGATCCCAACACCCTGAAGGCTAGGCGAAACCAGACAACGAAGATTTGATAGAGAAAATTCCATTTTTCTCCATAGAAAATTCCCTTTCCGGCCATTTTTTACACGAAAAACCCCAACGGTTGGAAATCTGCTGGGAAACATGACTTCCAAAAGCTATATTTCCATACGACCCATCATTTTAGAGATCCCAGAACCATGAAGGCTAGGCGAAACCATAGAACGAAGATTTTACAAAGAAAATTGCCTTTTTCTCCATAGAAAAATCCCTTTTCAGCCATTTTGTGCCAGAAAAACCAAGCCAGTTGGAAATCTGCTGGGAAACATGACTTCCAAAAGCTTTAGTTCCATATGACACATCATTTTGGAGATCCCGGCACCCTGAAGGCCAGGCGAAACCATAGAACGAAGATTCTACAGAGAAAATTCACTTTTTCTCCATAGAAAATTCCCTTTCCGGCCATTTTTTCCTTGAAAAACCCCAACAATTGGACATCTGCGGAGAATCATAGCTTCCAAAAGCTATAGTTCCGTACGACCCATCATTTCGAAGATCCCAGCACCCTGAAGGCTAGGCGAAACCAGAGAACCAAGATTCGACAGAGAAAATTCCCTTTATCTATATAGAAAATTCTCTTTCCGGACATTTTTTGTCTGAAAAATCCCGACAGTATGAAATCTGCTGGGAAACATAGCTTTCAAAAGCTTTAGTTCTGTACGACCCATCATTTTGGACATCCCAACACCCTGAAGGCCAGCCAAAACCAGACAACAAAGATTCGATAGTGAAAATTCCCTTTTTCTCCATAAAAAATTCCCTTTCCGGCCATTTTTCCCCCGAAAAAGCCCGACAGTTGGAAATCTGCTGGGAAACATGGCTTCCAAAAGCTTTAGTTCCGTACGACCCATCATTTTGGAGATCCTAGCACCCTGAAGGCCAGGCAAAACCATAGAACGAAGATTCTACAAAGAAAATTCCCTTTTTCTCCATAGAAAATTCCCTTTAGGCCATTTTTTGCACGACAAATCCCTACGGTTGGATATCTCTTGGGAAACATGGTTTCCAATAGCTTTATTTCCATACCACCCATCATTTTGGAGATCACAGCACCCTGAAGGACAGGCGAAACCAGAGAACGAAGATTCGATAGAGAAAATTCCCTTTCCGGCCATTTTTTGCCTAAAAAACTCCAATAGTTGGAAATCTGCTAGGAAACATGGCTTCCAAAAGCTTTATTTCTGTACGACCCATCATTTTGGAGATCACTGCACCCTAAAGGTTAGGCAAAACCAAAGAACGACGATTCGACAGAGAAAATTCCCTTTTCTTACATAGAAAATTCCATTTCCGGCCATTTTTTGCTCGAAAAATCCCTACAGTTGGATATCTGCCGGGAAACATTGCTTCCAATAGCTTTATTTCTGTACAACCCATCATTTTGGAGATCACAGCACCCTGAAGGCTAGGCAAAACCAGAGAACGAAGATTCAACAGAGAAAATTCCCTTTTTCTCCATAGAAAATTCCCTTTTTGGTCAATTTTTGCCTGAAAAACCCCTACAGTTGGATATCCGCTAGGAAACATGGCTTCCACAAGCTTTATTTCCATACGACCCATTATTTAGGAGATCACAGCACCCTGAAGGCCAAGGGAAACCAGAGAACGAAGATTCGATAGAGAAAATTCGCTTTTTCTCCATAGAAAATTCTTTTTCCTGCCATTTTTTGCCTGAAAAACCCCTACAGTTTGATATTTGCTTGGAAACATGGCTTCCAATAGCTTTATTTTCGTACGACCCATCATTTTGGAGATCACAGCACGCTGAAGGCCAAGAGAAACTAGAGAACGAAGATTCGACAGAGAAAATTACCTTTTTCTCCATAGAAAATTTCCTTTCCGGCCATTTTTTACCTGAAAAACCCCGACAGTTCGAAATCTGTTGGGAAACATGGCTTCCAAAAGCTTTATTTCCGTACGACCCATCATTTTGGAGAACACAACACCTTGAAGCCAGGCGAAACCAGAGAATGAAGATTCGACAGAGAAAATTCCATTTTTCTCCATAGAAAATTCCCTTTCCAACCATTTTTTGCCTAAAAAACCACGATAATTTGAAATCTGCTGGGAAACATGGCTTCCAAAAGCTTTAGTTCCGTACGACCCATCATTTTGGACATCCCAGCACCCTGAAGGCCAGGCGAAACCATAGAACGAAGATTCTACAAAGAAAATTCCCTTTTTCTCCACAGGAAATTCCCTTTCCGGCCATTTTTTGCCTAAAAGACCACGACAGTTGAAAATCTACCGGGAAACATGGCTTCCAAAAGCTTTAGTTCCGTATGACCCATCATTTTGGAGATCCCAGCATCCTAAAGGCTAGGCAAAACCAGAGAACGAATATTCGAAAGAGAAAATTCCCTTTTTCTCCATAGAAAATTCCATTTCCGTCCATTTTTTGCCTAAGAAACCCCAACAATTTGAAATCTTCAGGGAAACACGGCTTCCAAAAGCTTTATTTCCGTACAACCCATCATTTTGGAGATTACAGCACCCTGAAGGTCCAGCAAAACTAGAGAACGAATATTTAAGAGAGAAAATTCCCTTTTTCTCCATAGAAAATTCCCTTTCCGGCCAATTTTTTCTTAAAAAACCCCGATAGTTGAAAATCTGCTGGGAAACACGGCTTCCAAAAGCTTCAGGGAAAATTCTCATTCCGGCCATTTTTTCCCTGAAACACCCCGACAGTTGGAAATATACTGTCAAACCTGGCTTCCAAAAGCTTTATCTCCGTACAAGCCTTCATTTTTTAGATTACAGCACCCTGAAGGTCCGGCGTAACCGGAGAACGAAGATTCAATAGAGAAAATTCCCTTTTTCTCCATAGAAAATTCCCTTTCCGGCCAATTTTTTCTTAAAAAACCCCGATAGTTGGAAATCTGCTGGGAAACATGGCTTCCAAAAGCTTTATTTCCATACGACCCATCATTTTGGAGATCACAGCACACTGAAGGCCTGGCGAAACCAGAGAACAAAGATTCGACAGAGAAAATTCCCTTTCTGGCCATTTTTGCCTGAAAAACCCCTATAGTTGGAAATCTGCTGGGAAACAAGGCTTCCAAAAGCTTTATCTTCGTATGACCCATCATTTTGGAGATCACAGCACCCTAAAGGCCGAGTGAAACCAGATTACGAAGATTCAACAGAGAAAATTCCATTTTTCTCCATAGAAAATTCCCTTTCCAACCATTTTTTGCTTGAAAAACCCCTACAGTTGGAGATCTGCTGGGAAACATGCCTTCCAAAAGCTTTATTTCCGTATGACCCATCATTTTGGAGATCACAGCACTCTAAAGGCCAGGCGAAACCAGAGAACGAAGATTCAACAGAGAAAATTACCTTTTTCTCCATAGAAAATTCCATTTGCGGCCATTTTTTGCCTCAAAAACCCCGATAGTTGGAAATCTGCTGGGAAACATGGCTTCCAAAAGCTTTATTTTCGTACTACCCATCATTTTGAGTGTCATAACTTGGCTGAAAGGGACACTTAAGTGCCATAACTTACGAAAGGTACACTTAAGTGCTAAAATCGGAGCAAAATGGATCACTTGAGTGTCAATCCGGCTAAAATCCGGCCAAAACACTGACGTGTCAATTTTCCGGTGAAGCAAGTACAAAACGGCGTCATTTTAGTGCTGACGTGGTAAAAAATTAATATAAAATTTTAATTAAAATTTATTTAAAATTAAATTTATTTAAAATATTTATAAAATATATATATTTAAAAAATAATAAAATAATAAAATAATGAAAAAAAAAGGAGGCAGCGGCGGCGAGGTCTCAGCCCTCGGCCACCGGCTGCCTTCCTCCTCCTCCTCCTCCTTCATTTTTTTTTAATAAATATAAATTATATTATTATTTTGTTTTAAATTTGATTTAATTAATTTTTATATTATATTAAAATTCAAATTATGCCAAAACGATGTCGTTTTGGCCGATTTAAGAGCTCTATTTTGGTCAACTATAGAAATGATGTCGTTTTGGGTGAATTAGAGCTGAGTCAGCTTTCCGGCGAGCCACCTCAGCGAGAAATATTAATATTTAATTGCCACGTATGATTTCCGGCCGGCTTCGTCGAAGGTGGCACTTAGGTGTCCCACTTTTCTTAAAATGTGGCACTTAAGTGTACTTTTCGTAAATTATGACACTTAAGTGTCCCTTTGTGCCAAGTTATGGCACTTGAAGAGATCTTTTGCCTGCAAATATGTTACCCAATCCCACTAGCTGGGATAGTACTTAGTAGTTGTCATTGCTTTGGGTGGTTGACGGTCAATAATGAGTGGAACTCAGCATGCTTACAAAAGGCAATGGACTTACCTGAAATCTTATTTCTTGTGAAAGTATCCAAGCAAGCAGCATGTTTACCTATTTTAGACTTGACAGAGTTATCTGGCTGCTGCCCCATTTCTTTTTTTTCTTTTTTTGCTTTTTTTGCCAGGGATATAAGTTTGTTGGTTAATGGGATCCTTTTAATTTTTGTTGCTTTCTAATATAGATGTTTCTTCTTATTTGATTATGGGGATAAGTACACTATCAATGCCATAAATTATGTACGGCGCTCACTTTGGTGCCAAAAGTTTCTGTTGGATCACTTAAGTGCCAAAAAGTTTGAAAACGATCATTTTAGTGCCAACTCCGATCTGGTTGGCCGAAAATCCGACTTGGTACCTTTTTATTAATTTTTGAAGCTGACGTGGCTCACCAGAAAGTACAGTCAGCATCCTAACACCAAAATGATGCTGTTTGGTGTCTCCCCTAATTCAAAAGCCTAAATCTCCGGCCAATCACCGTCCTCGACAGCCCCTGCGCTCGGCGGCCGCGACTCCGACCTCGGCCGCGACCCCAACCCCGACAATGGCCACTCGGCGGCTGCGGCTCCAACCCCGACCTCGACGATGGCCACTCGGCAGCCGCAGCTCCGACCCCAACCCCAACCTCGACCCCAACCCCGACGATGGCCACTCGGTGGCCGCAGCTCCGACCCCGACCCCGACCCTGACCTCGACCCCGATGATGGCCACTCGGCGGCCGCGACTTCAACCCCGACCCCGACCCCGACCCCAACCCCGACGACGGCCACTCAGCGGCCAAGTCGAAGGCCGTGATCTGGCCAGTGCTTGGGGAGACCGCCGACGAGTGCGCCACCATTGATGTCTCCCTCTCCATCTCCGATCTCCCCGACGAGTGTCTGGCCTGCGTCTTCCAGTACCTAGGCTCCAGCGACCGGGGCTAATGCTCCCTCGTGTGCCGTCGAGGGCGTTCGAACAGCGCCGAGCAATGGCAGCCGAGCGAGCGACGGCGGCCCAGCGACGGCGGAGGCCGAGCGAGCGACGGCGGCCCAGCGACGGCGGAGGCCGAGCGACGACGGCCGAACGAGCTAGGTCGGAAAAACCCTAATTTCAATCCTCAAATAAAAAAAAAAATCCCCAAATGAGTTAAACGACGTCATTTTTGTGAGGCCATCCACGTAGGACGGCAAAACGACGTCATTTTCTTAAGGAGGACCAAAAATGACGTCATTTTAAAGCAACGGGAAATTTTTTTTTAAATATAAAAGCCACGTAATTAATCTGGCCGGAATCTCTCACTGGTGGCACCAAAGTGATCGTTTTTTCTCCGATTTGGCACTTAAGTGATCCGACGGAAACTTTTGGTACCAAAGTGAGTGCCGTACACAACTTATGGCACTGATAGTGTACTTATCCCTTTGATTATGTATCTTTGTAGAGATTCTTGCCTTCAAAAATTGGAAATGATGTGGATCGTGTCCATGCTGTGGAGTAAGTGAAAGCTATATTTGCAACTAAGGCTAAGATCCGTCGTCTTGTTGAGGCCGAGGGTATCCCTCATACCTATGTATGTTGTAACTGCTTTGTGGGTTACTTCCTTCTGACATTGTCACAGCCTAGGGCTACAGCTTCCCCTAGAGATATTGGGCCCTTTGCATACATTAGTCTTCAAGTTTAGGGACTAATAGATGATACGAATGTCATGTGGGTTATCTTGGCACAGGACTGCCTATTCAGCATATAAAAAAGGTTATCTTGATCATATTTGGTTGGGAAAAGAACATATAGATGCCAGGTGTCTAGTGAATCTATTTACCGAGAGAATTCTTTATTAAATACAACTCGAAAATAACTCTAGGGAGATTGATGGCTCTGTGAACTATTTGTTAGCCAAATTCTAAAACTCTCCTCTTTAATATTCAGTGGTGTTTAACAAGGAAGATGACATTGGCACCTATACCATCAAAGCTGTAGATGATCCAAGGACCCTAAACAATATTCTATACATCAGACCTCATGCCAACACCTACTCGTTTAATGATCTCATGTCTTTGTGGGAGAGAAAGATCGGCAAGGACTCGGAGAGAGTTTATGTTCAAGAGGAGCAAGTTGTGAAGAACATTCAAGGCTAGGGATACGTTTTCATTAGATTAAAGCACGTGAAATTGCCTATTTCTCTCTGAGATTTAAGTATTTTGAAGTCGATCAGTCTACCTGTCTGATCATATTACAGAGGCAGCGGTTCCACTCAATGTGATTGGCGCTATCTTATTTTATTTTCGTGAAAGGAGACCAAATCAACTTTGAGATTGAGCCATCGTTCAGAGTGGAAGCTTCAAAGTTCTACCTTGGTGTCAAATACACAACCGTGGATCAGTACCCTGATCAGTTTGTCTAACAGTTGAAACTGACTGGATTGGTAGATTTCTCACATCAGTTTGAATCATGAATAATATAGGATTCTGCTTGTTACGATCCTTGTGTGAAATGTCGCTCCCGCTGATCATCTCATGGCGTGTGCAACCTCCAAATATGAGAACATGCTATGAACATTCGATATGTGTACATCTATGCAATGCTTGGAGAAGTTTCTTCTATTTTGGAGTTGTTATGGTTTTTTATTTATGGGCAAGCAAAAAGGACATTGGGTTTCTCTGATTTTGTATATTATGTGTGGTACGTCCTTGGTGTGGGAATGAATTGGTGTGACATCCTGATTTTCAAATTTGATTTTGATGAGATGAAATGAGATTTTTATCGACGCGCCTATGGCCTTATTCTCTGAGAATGCCCCTCACAAGATAACTAGCCTATCAGGTGGAGCCATTAAGGAATTTTAACGCAATAACCTTGAGAATTCGACTCGGAATCGACTACTCGACCGTGCTAATCTGCAAGGGTCATTACGACACCGTCAAAATCGATCAGAGACCGGAGATAGGTCAATCTGACAGAGGTACATGATTAGTGTGTGGGTGATTCCACCTAATTACAAAATTTCTATCGAACAACACTAGACCAATTTTTCTGTCATTTTCATACCCTGTGCCCGTATTTGAAACCTCGAGATTTTCATAATAACCAAGAGTCGCCAATGTGTCGAAGATGCAAAATGTGGCTTGAAAATAATCGACTACGGGTCAATTGCACTAAAAATTCCTAAAAGCTACTCGATGAGTTAGGACACGCTAAAATCGCGCCAAATTAAAATTAACCGCGAAATTGAACCCGATTTCAGAAATTGAAAGTTCTGTCATGTCACGATTTATTTTAGGAATGTCGACTCATCCTTCGAAGAATTTTTGGCGAGTTCGGGATTTTTACAGAAAATCAATTTGGACGATTCGGAAAATAACGGAAATTAAGATGGGCTAAATCAAAGGGATTTTTGACTTCCAAACCGAGCTATTTGGTGAAGGGAACTTGTAGAAATTTTATGGGCTTTCTTCTTCATCAAAATTGGAAGTCGAATTGGGGAATTTCGTGAAGAAATTGAAGCCAAAGTTGAATAAATTCAAAGCTAGGCAGGGGGCTGCAACATTTGGCTTCAATTTGAGTAATTTATGGAAATTCTTGCTAGAAAGAAATAGGGGGACAAGGCTTTAATGGAATTGAGATATTATTGTAGACTTTCCCTCCCCCTTTCTTCGGCTTCTCCAGCACGCCAGCCGCTGGCCCTCCTTCGTGCAAGCCGTCTACCTCGCGGAACTCAGCTACTCAATCTTCATTTTCTATTCCCTCTTCTTTCGGACGCCAGCATCCCCTTCATCTCTCACCGCTCGCCTCTTCTTCACCCAGCAGTGACACGTGCTGCTTCCCTACCGAACCAACGCCACCTTCGTTGTCTCCATCGAAGTCAATTTCCCCTTTCCAGCAAAGCCAACGTTGACTCCTTGCTTGCTGCTCCACCATCGGTCCCTCCTCGTGTCTTCATCTCCACCGAAGACAACTCTAGCACCTGCACCATCTTTAGTCAGCCACACTCTCCCATGCCAGCTACCCTCTCCCCTTCACGCCGACGTTCAGCTCGTCCACCACTTCATCATCAAGTCCACTGAGTCAACTCCCCTCAAGTGAAGCTCCGAAGTTGACCTCACAAGCCGCTCCTTTCCCACCGTCTCACACGAAGACAGCCCAGCTCGCCAGCTGCTCTCTCGCTGGTTCTCCTCGTGCGCGGCCAGCCCAGCCCAAGTCCAAAATCAAAGCCAGCCCGTCCCCGCCGAGACCAACCCAAACCGAGCCAAGGTCAGCCCGCTCGGATCGACCAATAGCCCCTGCAGAAGCTAGGGCCGAAGCTCAACCATAGCTGAGCCGTTTTGGGCCGTTTTTAGCCCGATCCAAACTCCCGTTGGCGTCGCCGTTTCGGAGTTTATCGCCCGTCTCCGCGTCGCCGTCACCATGGACTCATCAGAATGCTAATCCGATGAGTTTACTCACTAATCCCTACTTATGAAGTTAATTATACTTAAGGGTTGATTAGTTTAAATTAAGTATGGATTAGGTGGATAGTTAGAATGGATTGGTGATTTAATCGTTTGATATTGCATGTTAGGTGGTTAGAGTAGTGCAATTAACAAGTAGATAAGCTGTAGTATTTATTTATATAGGTTTGAAAAAATTTTGGGCCCGTCTCAGCTTTTAATTAGGCTTTTCCGGCCTTAGTGTGCAGTTTTGCTATTTATTGGCATTTATTAATTAATTTTAGTAGTTATTTAATTAATTATTATTTTGGGAAATTATACCGGGATAGCCGGTGATTGGAATTTTGTCTTGATCGCAATGGTATGCATGGTTTTATTTAATTGGATGCTAATTTGTACAATTTGATTGATGATTGTAACTTTGGGTAATTATCCCAAAATTAAATAATTTCAGTAATTAATTAGAAAATATCGGGCGTCAGTTTACAACACCAAAAATGTGTTTATGGACTATTATAATTAGTGGAATTTTCTAAAAGAAAGATATTATATCTTTGGCTCAGGCTGACCGTATACCCACACACGATTATTTTTATCGGGTATTTTTATCATGAAGAAAATAGGCCAAGACATCATTTTAATTGAGGAATTTAAGTGCGAAGCACAATGTCCTTGGCCGTGAGTGAATAATCGTGTGATGGTTTATAATTTGGGCAAGTTGACTCTTGAAAGTTGAGGTGATATGTGTCGTGTTATGGGAATCCAATGGGTCGAGAGCAGGTAAAGGATTAAGTACTACATGAGGATGAGACTTCGTGGAAGTCACCTCTAGTGCCTTATACTGTTGCTTATAGTAACCAAGAGCTAAGTGTTACGTGGCAACTTGAGTCACATGGGAACTACCTCTAGTGCCTTGCAATATTGTCATGCATAGTGAAGAGCTAAGTGCTACACGAGGATGAGACTTTGTATGAGTTACCTCTAGTGCTTTATACTATTGCTTTTTGTAGTGAAGGGCTAAGTGCTACACGATAGCGAGACTTCATGTGAGTCGCCTCTAGTGCCTTATAATATTGCTTGTTGTAATCAAGGGCTAAGTGTTACATAGCGACCTGAGTCGCATGGGAACTACCTCTAGTGCCTTGAGTTTGAGCTTGAGTCTATTATTGGAGTATTGAGATTGAGTATTGAGTATTGATTATAGAATTTGAATATTGAGGGTGAATATCGGGTGTGGATTGAACCACCGATATGAGTTACCCGCGCTTGATTATGGGACGAAATTGTGTAACACGGTATGAGACGTATCATAACGATTTGGCCTTATAATCGGGACCCTTATGAGTGAATTGTTTGAGTGAATGATGGATTAATGGTGTTGATTCGATTGATTGATTGATTGATTGATTGATTGACTAAGATTGAATGAGACGTTCCAAATGCTTGAGTGTTGTTACTGCATTTATGTGATATATGAATTGTGCTGACATGCAGGAGGGAACTGAAGCGAGGTAAGTCTTCTGTATTGTGTGCATAGACTGCCTCTAGGCGTATTTCCTTCCTAGTCGGGGTTTAGGGAGTGGACTTGCTGAGACATTGTCTCACCCCGTCGTGGGCTCAACTTTTACAAGTCCCTAGTGTGAAGAACCCGGAGCTTGAGGCGGAAGGGTTAGGAGCATGGGTGGCTCAAAAATTCTTTCTTTGAGATAGACCTCATGTACTTAGACCCTAGAGTTAGCCTTTGTTTGTAAACTAGATTGTGGTTTTTAATAATGTGTTGATTTGAAAATTGTTGTCCTGATTTTCTATCCCATGTATGTTTCTGTTAGGAGATTAGTTTATACGCTTCCACATGTGCATTAAAACGAATGGGTCGGCGACGCAACCTGAGACGTTGCAAAATTTTTATTGACCACCGAGAGATGGGCACGCGCTCGAGGTTCAGGGCGTGACAATTGGAGCCGTTAACGATGAGATCAACCCTTACCGAGGGCATCGCGGCCTTTGCCGAGGCTTGGCAATTGGTAGAGGAACAAGCGAAAAAAAAAAAAAGTATGAAGAAATGAAAAGAAAAGGAAAGGAAAGGAAAAAAAAAAAGGAAAAAAAATCACATTTTTTTAATTGTAAAAATTGTTTAGGTTGGCATTGATTGTGTTGCATCATATAGCTAGTGTTGATTGTATCGCAAGATAACTCGTTAAAAAGGTTTAGAATTACATTGGCCAAATTGACTGTATTGCAAGATAAATCGTTAAACATTTAGAATTAATTTGATTAAATTTAAAAATTTAAGACTGAATTGATGTACATATTAAAAGTTTAAGACTTTTTTAATCATTCCACATTTCAACTCTCATAATGTCACTTTTTTTCTATAAAGGTTGCGAATTATGAATGTAGTAACCTTGGCCAATCAATTAAAGGATTAATATTGCAAGATAAACCCTAAACCCTAAATCCTAAGCCCTAAACCCTAAACAACGAAATAACTCCGTGATATATAACACCTGAGGACTCCCACCACAAAATTTTTATTTAAGGAAATGGTTATTTTAAGTTATACAAAAGATAATTAATATTTCGATATTCTGAATATTTTATGGATCATGAGAGGAAAACATGAGCATTGTTTTGATATTCTTAAAGTGTCTCTGATACTATGAGATTTGATTTTTTATGTTGATACTATTGGTTAATTATGGTGTCTTTAAGTGCATGGAATGAATAAACACTATTTAATTAAGTGAGATTCAAAGGGGTGGTTAACATTGTTAGATGGTAATTCTAAGTTGTCACAAACAATGTTGTGGTTGTTGATGGATAAAAGAAAGAAATTTTAAACGTTTGATTGAGGATTCTTAAATGGGGTTGAAGGAGAATTATGGACTGCATTACTCATATCGATATTATTTTTGGGTGAATTAGATGTATTAGGGATTTGACATAGAATGAAGCTGTTGGATGACTACTAGAGATATATAAATTGAGATATCACATAAGTTGATGCTGATCTAAATTGAGTATTGCTAGCTATAGGTTTCTCTATATATATTTCATGTCTATGGTTTGAATTTGCAGGTTTTTGTCCCGTGTATAATAAAATATAGAGCAATTTAATAAATTGTTAGTGAAATAATTAAATATAGAGAAAGAAATAGTCTCATGTATAAATCTTTCTTGCCAACGTCGATTTGGATGTAATTTTATCCAATGAAAACCTGATTGGAAATTTAAAATCCTCCTACCGGATAAGATTGACCAATGAAGTGACATTCACTGACTATCGTCATGGATGGTCTGTGATATTTATAATTTTTTGCTTAAACCCTGTTCGCACGTGACGTGGCACCATAATCCAAACAATTAACTTAATTTGACAAAATTAACATCAAGACCGGAAAGAGCTCCCGAGTGAATTGTTGCTAAAGCTGTGTTTTTTTTTTTTTTTTTTTTTTTTTGGTCTAAAACTAAATCTATGTTGATGAGCATTAAAATGCAAGTAGACTTACTTTGCAGAGTCTTTTGTATCTCTACCTGATTCATATATTGTTGCTCATCTAATGGAAGATTTCACGTGTAGTTTAAGTGACGCTTCTTTCACGTGACTTGAAATCTAAGGAATATTTTGTTATTTTACTGATTTTATCACGCTATAAGACAATTATTTTTCTAGCTAGCTTTAAGGGTTACGGAAGGGGGACATTTATCCTTGAATATCTGAATGTCAGAAACCAATTTTCAAGAACAGAGACTTCAGAGACATTCCTTCGCAAGAAACAGGCTAAGTGTCAAGAATTCTGAGTCGAGAATGGCACCCGCGTCTGGCCTTTAGAGCCTCATTGATGCACAGCAGGATCTGAAGTTCCATAATTGTCATGATCATACGGAGCTTGGTTTTTATAGTCCCGGAAGAATGTCACAAATTATACGCCAAACGATGCCATATATTGCAGCTATGAAGAGCACTGTAATACGGATAATTGGAATTGTCAGATGAACCAAGCATCAAGCATCAAACCTCCTCAAGCATGGAAGCAAACTCTGATGCCAAAGCTATACGGCCTTGATACTCAACTAAAAGCAGATAGCCCTATGCTGGCTTCATATGCACGGTGTCTCATGGCAAGTATGGTGCTCTGCAATTTATCTTCCAAGGGAGAAAACAGATGATGTAATACTCGAACAAAAGGATGTGACTAATTTCGGCACAAGGAAACACACAAAACCTAAGCTGACTTTGCTTTGAGAGAGGCAATGCAAAGGTCGTTAGTGGCAGAAAATAAATGGTTGGAAGCAGCTTCCATGTAGCTTTGTGAAAGTTTCCATTCTTGTTCAATACCTGAGCAAGAAAGATGGAAAATATTGTCCTTCACAATGCAATTATAGTTCAAAATGCAGGGCTATTGCAGAAAAGCGACAGTCATGTAAATGTGAAAGAATGATAAGTAACATCCATTCTTGTCAAGTCGCTTAAGTTTGCTTGTTGCCATGCTCTGTAATCATTGCTTGTTGTCAATGGATGTTCTCCTCCTAATACCCAGAAAATGCCATCTCTTGACGCTTCCAATTCCAGTATAGACATGCAAATTCTGATTATTTCAGATGCTTTCTCCCTTGCATCCCACCACAATTGCCGTCTCCTAGTTAAATGCCCATGGAACTCAGGAGGAATTTTTGACATTATCCTGGAACTATTTCCAGCAAGACCAGATGAAGTTCTTTCAACAGCTCGCGAGCCCTCAATTGGCCGAGCTATTCTGGTTGCAGCAGATTGCTTTACTTCCACATTCTGTCTGTTGAGATTTAGAATAATTTATTGCAGGTTGTCTCCACTGAATAGCAATTTATGCAATGTGATCTGCCTATTATGTGAAGGTGTCGATAGAGCGTCATGCATCCATTCCATCTGAACAATCTCTAAGCATTCCTCCTTTACATTCTCTTTGAACTCATTTACCTGCCTTTTCATTAGGGATGCTGCCGACCTTGCAGCAGCAAGCAGTTTCATGTGCATTGCGGTATTCTTCAAGCATAAGCTGGAAATTTTTAACGGCCTGAAGGTCTTTGTGCAACTGCTCAAAGAGTAATTCCTTCCTTGAACCATTCAATTGCTTTGAATGGTAATTCATTTCTGTGACAATGCCATATATAGGCAGCTTACGATCTTTCAGGTAATGACCAATATGTTTCCTCACAGCATTGACAAGCTGGTCAAAACCTAACTTTTGGTCCATAGGCAAAGCCACCTCATGTATGCATACATCAAGAAACGAATCCAGAACACATAATTTCAAAAAAAAAACCATTTTTTCCCCAATAACCACCAAACTTTCAGACCTTCTTGCCCAGAACTTATACAATCTGCTAAATTAGGAGCCCTGATGCCTGCATGCAAAGCAGAAGCACAAATTGAAGACACAACTTTGTCCAGTGATTCTAATTCAATGGAAGGTTTGATTAATGTGGACTAGAGTGCTTTGCCTCTTAAAGCATGCCAGTCTATTTACCCTTAGCATTCATTAAGGACTGAAAATAATGTTGGCAAGAACTCAAGTTGGTCAAGTTGTGCCCTACAAGATCTTCCGGAGGTGCTAATTCTTCAGCCTCTTCCCAGGAGAGATGATCCCTCCACTTAAGAGACGCTCCTTCAACAGCCAACAGCCGCTCAGTGATGAGGGCTACCTTAACAAAGTAATTCCGTTCAAGTCCAATGATAGTTCCCTGCTCTTTTTCAACTTCCAATAGCTGCTCGAGTGCAGTGTCAATAGTGCCACGAAGTTGTGAGACAAATCCAAGTAAATCTGCCAACTCTGAATTGAATGTAAGAGCATTCCTGATTACATCGGCTTAAACAACATCAGACAAGTGATCAACCAAGCTTTTACAGGAAACAACGTTGCTTTTGAAAATGGATGCCCAGTTTTCTTCAGAAAAAAGTCCCCGACTTTCCATGCTCGGGTCACTGCAAGGAACATCCCAGTCAGCATATTGAATTAGATCATTCACAGATTCACTAACGATCTAGCATTCCTCTACTAGCTCTTCGAGTTAACCAAACAAAGATGAGGAATCATCCGAGACCTATTGCCATTCTCTTTCCCATTGGCAACAGCCATGTCAACAATCCCGTTTTTCACTCATTATAAATAGAGACAATTAAGTTTTACAGAAAAAAGGCCTTCTCTTTTTCCTGTGTTAATTGACTGTGACACCTCGCCTTGTTTGTGTCCTCATATTTAGATTGACCAGGATAAAACAGTGATTTTAAATCATCTTTCTTTTCTATGATGAAACATTGCATGTCTTTAATGAAACTAGAGAGACGACAGTTCTAGCTTTAGATTCAACCTCAGAGCCACCAGCGTTCACTATCTCAGAACACTCATCTTCAACTTTCCCTATCTCAAAGGCATGCTTACTGACTTTTAGAAACAGGTTGTCACGAGTATGTTTGACCGAATCACGAGAATCACTTAGTAGCTTAGATATCAATTAAGCAGCCTGACTTTGGGCGTTGGAAATGACATCAGATGCAAAATTTGCGCCCATTGATATAGCATGCTGGCCATGAGGTAATTTAGAGGATAAATTCTCTGCTAGTGCGTTGTACTTATGTCAGGTCTGGAACAACAGTAAGTGGAACCCCAGCCCCCAGGACTGCTGATGAAAGGGACAAAGCTTATCCCAGAATACTTAGATTTCTCCAGGCACTAATTTCTGGTATCAGATGGCCCCTAAGAGCATCAGTGATCCTTCCATGTTGCTCGATCCAGTCGGTTGCCTCTTGAGCTTTTTCAACTACCAAAACTCTTACTTGAGAAAAGTCACGAGCCTGAATTTCAAAAGAAGCACCTACTTTATCTCCGCACTACAAGTTGCTTCAGCAACAATTGACTTTGCAGATGTCTAAATTATTTTAAACAAAAAGCTCACTCGAATCAATGAACTTGCAATCCGATCATATAAGTGAGAAATAACATCAAACCAATTAAATCATTATCTCAACTATGACTCGGCTAAATTAAGCTTAAACGCTAACAAAATAAATTTCACACGTCAACAAATTACTCGCCTAAAGTGATTATTTAAAGCTATTCGCAACGCAAAGTTCGAGCACGAAACTTTAGAATTTCGCTCCAACCAAACCTTTTCTCCAAATCAACGCTTCTCAAACCCCACAGCTCTACAATGCCATAATTTATAATTTTCATAAAATTCTATAGCTTAGAAACTCCAAATCGGTCTTCACATTTCCATTTTCACGGAATTTTGATTTCGAACTTTAATTTTGAAAAATACTTCGATTAGACGAATAAATGGAGTAAATCGTTATCAGGTGTTGCGATACATACTTCATTTGACATGGCGAAGCCTTCATGTCATGTACGCGCAAAACCTCTCTTCTCTTTTTCTCCTTCATTTCTTCTTCCATTCTTTCTATATTCTTCTATCACTTTTTCTCCGTTCGTGCGTTAGCTGCTCTTCCTTTTGCATAAGTTGAAGTCCACTTTTTCTCTTGCGAGTCCCACCACTCACTCAAATATTACATGAACATTGTCTGCAACAAGCGAGGAGCCTAAAGGAGAATGGGAGAGACGGCGGTCAATGACGATGAAGTTGGACTTCTTGCCAAAGTGGAGATTTGTTAATTACAACTCGCAATTAATTCAAATTGATTTGGAATTATGCACAAGCTCATAACTGGGGACACTCGGGGTGTTTGCGAGCGAGGACATGATGATAGAAGTGGGCGATTGGATATGAGAGGAAAGGCGCGCCTGGCACCTAGACCAACCTGGCCACCAGACAAGCACCGAGCCCCGGCTACCAGATAAAGCAGGCAGGGCTCTCGGACTGCGCCCAATAAATGTTATGTTTTCCAGCATAGTTGCCGGCAGACCTATTTTGGCAGGCGCCGGCCCGAAGCAGCTAGGATTCGGGCTTGTTAAAAAATCTTATTTTCAAAGGCTATTTAAGATCAGAAATCTATGAAATGCTTAGAGAGCTTTTGAGAGCCGCTTGCCCAGATAGTTGAAAGCACGAGAAAACTTCATTTTTTTTTATCGATTCTTGTGGGGAAGGTGTTACCTAAGATTGGTTGGAAACACTGGAATATAAACTTCATTTTACCGATTATAGTTGAACAACCTCGTGAATCTCTTTCTAAAGAGTTGGTACATTACCTAATCATGTAAATAGACAACGTTTATGTTTTATTTCTGTAACTTATTTCTTGCTTGAATTGTTTCGTTGATTCACCTTCCGCATTAGTTGTAACATGTATAATGAAAAAATAATGAACTTTGTCAGAAACTGATACAAGAGTGACAAAAAGGAAAGGAAAAGTTGGTTTTGGACACAGCAAGAAAACGTACAGTGGGCTTAAGAAAAAACGGGGTGAGAAAAAGAAAAAAAAACAACTGCTCTTGAAGGAATCAATCTCGAGATAATTTGGTGACGGAGAGTCCGACACCGTGTTCAGGTTCAATAACCAACCTAAGAGCAGGGGAGTGAACGTAGTCGGGAGAGAGGGTGAAGGAGAAGTTGGAGAGAAGCTGGGCAATGAGAATCTTGAGCTCCACCATAGCCAGGTTCTGCCCGAGGCACACGCGAGGTCCCACTCCGAAGGGCATGTACAAGTGCGGCATGTTGCAAGCTCCCGTGATCCCGTTGGCGAATCTGCCCGGGTTGAAGGAGTAAGAGTCTGGTCCCCATATCTCAGGGTCCGTGTGCAATGTCAACACCATCGTCCACACGTTAACCCCCTCCGGCACTTTCAGGTCCCCAAACTTCATATCCGTTAAGGCCTCCCTCGACACCACTGGCACGGGGGAGTATAGCCGCAGCGACTCATTTATCACCATTGTGAGCTGCACCACAGGACAGAAAGGTTTACACATGCCGATGATCATGAAATCAAAACGTTATATTATGTGCACTCTGTCTTAAAGGTATGGGGAAGGCGCACCAATTTCATCTTACGGATCATATCGGCATCAGGAAGACGGTCCCCACAAACTTCAAGAACCTCGGCACGCACACGATTTTGCCACTCTTGACTGGAAGCCAACAGCATGAGGCACCATGTCGCAGAGACGGCAGTCGTCTCGTACCCAGCCAAGTAAATGTTTTTGCAGTTGTCGACAATGAAGCGGTCCATGGCCTCCTGGCTCAAGTCACTGTTTTTGGCACCCTCGAGAACCATCTGCAGAAGGTCCTTCTCATATGCAGCTTCCATCCTCTCCTTCACCACCTGCAGTATCAAACTGCGGACCTCCTTCTCCAGTGCCCAGGCTTCTCTGTTACTCTTGGTGGGGAGGTATCTGCGTCATTGCATAAACAGAATTGATTAAAGCAGCTGAGCGACAGTGGATTTTCCTTTTTCCTTTTCTTTTCAAGGGGGTGGTATGGAAGGGGAGGCTTAATTGGAGGTTTTTCGGGAGAAAGAGAGATTTAACTTCGCACCTCATGCCAGGAATCCCAATGGAAAGAAGTTTCTTGGACATGGCCTCTTGGAGAGCCCTCAACTTGTGGAAGATCTCCTCTCCTTTGGCAAAATTGCTGCCAAAGCAGGCCCTGGAGATGACATCTCCGGAGAAACTTCTCATGTGCTGGTCGATGTTAATGCTGACTACTCCACCGGCTGCATCCACTTTGTTCTTCCAGGACTTCAACAGTGTCTCTGTGGACTCGTTTATGAGGTTTATCATTCCCTGCGAGCGGGTAAACTCAGAAATGTCAATTTGAGGAAAAAAATTTTGGTGGTGGAAATGGTGATATTGAAAGACATCATTTGAGATAACATACCTTGACCTTCTCCATATAGAGCGCAGGAGAGAGGATCTTGCGCTGATGAGCCCAGTGAGGGCCGTTGGAAGTTAAGATGCCTTGACCCATCAAGGGACCCCACTCCTTGAACTGGTATGAGGGCTTACCCAAGTCCAAGGATGTGCAGGTGGTAATCTTCCTCACCACGTCTGGTCGGTTCACATAGATTATCTGTGTGTTCCCCAGCGAGAACGCAAATGTATCTCCTGTAAAAATCATGAGACATCAGCGCATGACATCAGCCTGATCTGATTGTCCATGTCTGAACCACAAACGATCAATCCAATTCATTTAAGAGAGGGGGAAGGAGAAATGATCTGATTCAGGAGTAGTGAATTACTCCTGTTTTATTAATGAGTGAGAACGTGTCAAATGATATTTAGCGTGAATGTGAGAAGTGATTTCGGGGCGCTGGAGTCATTTTGGTTGAGTCCAATCCTGATCCAGCTCCAGAGGAGCTACACAGCGCCCGCATCAGTCATTATTGAAGAACTAACAATAATCCCAAAAAAGAAAGAGCAGACTTTGGTAGGGGCTGCAAGTGTTAAAAAATGGAGACGGGCAGTGAAGGAGTCTTCAACGTCTACCGCCCTATGCCATGCGGTGTGTCAACCGACATGATAGGCTTCAAGTTCAGCCTTAAGGTAGAGAAAACATATGTCACGGTGATGCACGTGATCATCTAGATCTAACTAGGAAATTTAAGTAGCACCGATCTCTAAGTTTCATAAACTCTCTTATGATTGTACGAAAATCGTGCGTCTAATTTATGTAGTTTGGAGCATGGAAAATCAAAACACTTGAATATTATTTGATTAATTGTGGAAAAGAGATGAAATTTCCAGTTAGGGCAGCCAGGAGGTGAACTACCGTATTGTTTTCTCCACTTGTCAAAGAAGGGGAAGAGGACAGCAGCACAATCATGGCGGGCAGGGGGCCGGCCAGGCGGAGTCATGGGAACGGAGGAGGAGGAGGAGGATCTCGCCTTTTTGATCTCCATGATGTTGCCGAGCAGGAAGGCGGGGGGCGGTCCATTGATGCCTTGTTTCCTCAGCAAGGACCTCGACTTTTCCGGTTTCACCACCAGCGCGTTGTACAGCCTCAGCAACACTCCTATTACGCCCACCACGGCTATGGATATCAGTGCCTTTGCGTTCGAGTACTGCAGATATTCCATTGCTGATGATCCTCCCTAGTCCTAATGGGAACGTCACTCCGGAGGTCACAGCACCAATTTGGAGGTTGCTAATGGGTTTTGGTCTGATGGATTGGGGGGTTGTGATGCTGTTGCCAGATGCTAGCAAGGCTCAGTTATAACATACAAAGGGTGACGAGGACAACGCTGTCATAAGAGATATTGGAAGTTTAACAATTCTGCTTTATTACCCGGTCACGCTGGCCACATGGCCATTGAAAGAAAGCGATAATTTAAAGATTGTAGCCCGCCGAGCCGGCCCGGTCAAAGTGGAAAAAGAAAGTGGAAATCACACTCGCGGCCGGCACGGTTAGTCACAGAGTGAGGACAAACAACCGAGTGAGGACAAGCAAGTGAGGACGACCAAGCACTCATTTGCTTCGTGGACTTTGGAGATAGACACCGGAGCTCATTACGCTGACGGAGTGGGCTCTTCTTCTTACCTCTCACGTCTCCATTAAGGAGTCGCCAGGCTGACGGGATCGAAACTCGCGCAAGCTTGGTCGACCGCGAGCTCCGGAGCTCTGGCCTGACGCCCACCAAAGAAAACAGGGCACCTACGCTCCCCGCCCTCCTCCGACGGCCAGCCACCTTCTCAAGCTCTCTCTCTCTCTCCCCCTCGCTCGCTCGCGGCAAAAACCAGCAGCCTACGCGTGGCCGTAGCGTCGGCTGAAGCTCTTCCGCTTTCCCTCAGTCGCTCGGACCTGTCAACCTCTTGGATTTCTCTACACCTCTCGGCCTCTAAACCCCAGCTTTGATCTCTAGCTCTCTGAAGAAGAGAAAAACCAGCGAAGGAAACCCCCGCCGAGCGAGCCGAGAGAATCCCCCTTTCTCTCTCTACCTCTCTTCCCTTTTAATGGCTACCGACGCGCCAGCTGTCGTTGCCGGTCTGCACCCGACCACCCACTCCCGTCGAACGTCCCGCGCTATTTCATCTGCCACTGTACTTGCGTCCTTACTGTAGCAGCGTGAAGGACGAGGAGAGGGGGGAAAGGGATGAGCGGGAAGATGAGATGGTGTTGGAGGTTATAGGTCCGAGAGAGAAGAAGAATCATAAATCTAACTTACAACAATCAAGAGAAAGTACTTCTCCGACCTCGAATCAAACAGTTCCGCGCGAAATACCGAGGCGGATGCCGAGCCGATCGATCAATTGGTCTTGGGATCCGGCATCGGGAAGAGCCCGGCGCTGGCGCCCCGCGGCGGCGAGAACCCATGGAACTTCTGCAGATTCGTGCGAATGCTGATCGAGCAGAGGAAGTAGAGGAAGGCCATGGAGCAGTCGGTGGCGTCGCTGCCCTGGAGGCCGCGGTGGCTCATCTTCATGACGAGGCCGAAGGGGGTGAAGGGGAGCTTGGCGACGGGCTTGCCCTCGAAGAGGGAGTTGAGGAGGGCGAAGACGACGACGAGGACGAGGGCGACGACGGCGGAGGACGAGAACTTGAAGAGGGAGAGGTCGCGGGAGGACTCCTTGAGGCTGGACTCGACGCGGTCCATCTTCTTGGCCTTGGAGGGCTTCCGGAGGGAGGAGGCGCCGGTGGTGGCCTTCATGGATTCGAGCTTCTTGGAGGCCTTGTCGATGGAGGAGCGGAGGGCCTTGTAGGAGGCGGTGCGGTAGATGAGGACCCACGAGATGGCCTCGCACACTTGCGCCGTGCAGACGGAGATCCCCACGAAGGTGAGGGCGTCGCCGTACCTGAAGGACGAGAGGAAGCCGGGCGTCGCCGCCATGGCCGGCGGTGGTGGGGAGGCGGAGCTCTAGAGAGAGAGAGAGTTGCAGAGGAGGGATGTTAATAATGTGTTGACTTCAAGTGCCACGGGGAGATTATATTCACGTCTATAATTGTAGAACACGAGATTAGTAAGGACGCAAAGCAATGGAAAGGTTTAATTGTTGATAAGAAATTTCAAATACTGTATGTATTATTATGCAATTTATTTTGTTAACTAGTGTGAATTAATAGATATTTTTGCATTAAAGCTTTGTTCGTTTCGCGAAAAATGTAGCATTTTTAAATTTTGATTTTTAGTATTTCTTTTTTTGGAAAAATAATCATATTTTACAACTAAAATTTAAAAATGAATTAGATAATATTTTTCTCCATTTAGTATGAAAATCTAGCTAGGTGGGGCTCGAGCCTTACCCGAGGTCACCAAAGGCTCATGGTGAGCTATGCGAGTCTTAGACCTTTGGTGACCTTGGGCGTGGCTCAAGCCCCGCCCAACTAGCCAGATTTGGTGAGGCCCGAGCTCACTAGCCTTGAGTGACCTTGGCTTTGCCAAATCAAACAAGGCTCGACCTCACTACAATATGGTGAGCTCAGGCCTCGCTTCCCTATGGCATGACTTGAGGCAGCCTGTGGCTAGTTGCCGACCATTATTGTGGCAACGATCGATCAAGGAAGAAGAAAAAGATTAAAAACTCGATTTTTAAAAAGAGAAAACCTAAAAATAAAAGAAAAATATGTTCAATTAAAGAAAGTGAGGCGGAAAAAGTTATGAAAAATGTTTTTCGTTTTCGAAAAAGTAAAAAACATTTTCCCTACTTTTGAATATGTTTTTTCGGTTAGTGGAAAATATTTTTCTTAACTATTTCATTTTCTATTAAATGAATACTGAAAAATCTCAAAAATGTTTTCTTTGAAATTAATTTCCATAAAACAAATGGAGCCAAGTATGACAATATTCTTACCAACTGAAATGATGATAGATTAGCAATTTATGCTTTTGGTACTTTTCTTTAATAATTTCTTCCACAAGGAAAGTTGTTATGTTTCGTAATGACTTAGTAATAATAGAATTTTCAAGGAAATCACATGTGTTTATAAAAGCAATTCAGCTTTCTTTATTTGCATCGCTTGAATGCCTTTTGGAGGTGTGATAATTTGACAAAAAGCCTTGAACCCAAGCGCAATTAGTGTGAGGGCTGTTTAGTAATGTTTACTCATAAATAGTTTTTATTTTATTTTATTCCGTTGATAAGTTTTTGAGTATTCGAAGACCTTTTGGTAATTGTATAAAACTTTTATTCATAAAATAGAATTGCTTTTGCTATGACACTCAATTTTTTTTTTTTGACTTAGTTTAATTTTACATAGTTTTATAAGATTTTTCTTTTTCATTTTTTCCTTCTCTTCTTCTTCATCCTCTAGGTGGTCACTGGCTTCAGTCATGTGTCACGGGCCGATCGATTCACTCTCGATCACACGTAGGCTGACCCGTGCGGCCTTAAGGTTTTACCCCTAAGCAGCCTTTCAACACTCGACTCACAAGGAACTTTTAGAGAGAGAAACCTTTTGATGAGAGAGAAGCTCTGGTTTTCATATAACTTGTGAATGAATTACAATGAGGGAGGAGACCCATTTATATACAAGTATAAGGCAAACCGTATCCGTAGATCTCCCTTAGATCTAACGGTGGAGATTGCACCTCCCCATCTACCAACTACCAGCATTTATAATCAACTACCAGCTACTCGCATTTATAACGTATGCATACAAATACGGTATCGCTCGCCCCTAGGAGAATACTCCAAGTCTCGAGGACGTAGGCCGAGGGTCATCATCGTGTCACGCCCGTGCCATGGAAACCTCTTGGGCATGTTTTCTTTCAGGCCGTGACATTCTCCCCCACCTAATCTGGCGACGCCCTCGTCACGTCTTCGGCGTGAAAGGCTTCAATCTCTTTCTTGAACTGCCAAAGACTCTCCTCGGGCTCCCAACTGGCTTCACTCTCCGGAAGACCCTTCCATCGGATCAGATACTCACGCTTGGCCACGCAGTACCTCTTTCGTATGACTCGGTCCGCCAAGATGCTCTCGACTTCCCGATCATACGAGGTCTTTGCTCCAAGCGGCGCCCGTTGCGACGCTCCTCGATCCGGGTCTTCCTCATCAACTTGGAAAGGTTTAAGCATACTTACATGGAAAACCGGATGCACCTTTAGCTTTGATGGTAGCTCCAGCTTGTATGCGACCTTCCCAACCCGTTGTAGCACGCGAAATGGCCCTTCGTAGCGACGGATCAACCCCCTGTGCACGTCCTTGTACCGAAGGACCACATGTAGTTTGGCCAACACTTGGTCTCCAACTTGGAACTCCACGTGCCGTCGCTTCTTATCCGCCCATTTCTTCATGCGTTTGGAGGCTTTGTGTAGACACGCCCGGGCCAAGTCCGCCTCTTCTTGCATATTTTTGGCGAACTTGTACGCGGGCGGACTACTCCCCCGGTAACCCGAAGCAATTGTGCTCGGGGTGTTCGGTTGCTGCCCAGTTGCAACCTCGAACGGACTCTGGCCGGTCGACTCGCTTCGTTGCAAGTTGTAGGAGAATTGGGCTACATCGATCAACTTTGCCCAATTCGCTTGCGTCGTGCTCACGTAGTGTCGGAGGTAGATCTCCAAGAGGGCATTGACCCGCTCCGTCTGACCGTCGGTTTGGGGATGCAGACTTGTCGACATATTCAGCTCCGACCCTAGTAGCTTGAACAACTCGGACCAGAAACGTCCCGTGAAGCGAGGATCCCGATCGCTCACGATCGTTTGTGGCACTCCCCAATACTTCACCACATGCTTCATGAATAGCTTTGCCGCTTCCTCGGCCGGGCAATCCTTCGTTGCAGGCACAAAGGTTGCATACTTTGAGAACCTGTCAACCACCACCATTAGGGTCCGACACCCTTCGGACTTTGGGAGGTTGACGATGAAGTCCATGGAAATGCTTTCCCATGGACGAGTTGGGATGGGAAGTGGTTCCAACAAGCCCGGCAACGACCGTTGCTCCAGCTTGTCTTGTTGGCATACCAGACAAGTCTTCACATACGCTTCAACGCCGTCCCGCATTTGGGGCCAGTAATACCGATCTTCGACGAGGGCCAACGTTCGGTGGATCCCAGGATGACCCGCCCACTTCGAGTCGTGGCACTCGCGTAAGATTTCCTTCCTTAACTTCCCATAGAAAGGCACGTACAACCGCCTTCCCTTGGTGTAAAGGAGCTCGTCCTCACACCAGAATTGTCGAGTCTTACCTTCCTTGGCATACCTGATGAGGGCTTGAGCTCTTGGATCATGTGTCAATCCCTCCTTGATGCGGTCGACCCAAGGACAGCTCGGTCGACTCATCGTGTGGCTCATCGCTCCGTCTTTCGACTCAACGCGTACGCCACGGAGTTGGCCTTCCCCGCTTGTACTCCAACGCGTAGTCGAACTCTGCTAGAAAGTCACGCCATCGAGCTTGCTTCGGACTCGGTTCTTTTGGGTCGAAAATAGCTCGTGGCCACGTTGTCCGTCTTCACGACGAACTTGGATCCCAGGAGATAGTGTCTCCATGTGCGGAGGCAATGAACCACCGCGGTCATCTCCTTTTCTTGAACGGTATACCGTCTCTTGGTTTCGTTCAGCTTCCGTGACTCGAACGCCACCGGATGTCCATCCTGCATAAGCACACCACCGATGGCATAATCCGATGCGTCGGTCTCTACCTCGTAGGGCTTGGTGTGGTCGGGCAACGCCAACACCGGCTCCTCGGTCATGGCTCGCTTCAATCGGTCGAAGGCTCTTTGGCACCGATCCGTCCACTCCCACGCCTTCTCTTTCTTCAGTAGGTCCGTGAGTGGCACGGTGATGCTCGAGTAACTCCGCACAAACCGTCGGTAGTAGTTGGTGAGGCCCAGGAATGACCTCAACGCAGGTACCTTCGTCGGCGGTTCCCATTCGACGATCGATTGAATCTTCGCCTTGTCCATCCGCACATGTCCGCCCCCGACGATGTGCCCCAAGAACGGAACTTCCTCTTGGGCAAAAGCACACTTCTCGCGCTTAACATAAAGCTTGTTCTCACGCAAGACTTGGAAGACCTGTCTTAGATGCTCGATATGCTCTTCGAGCGTCCGACTATATACCACAATATCGTCTAGATAAACCACTACAAACCTATCTAGGAAAGGGTGGAGTACCTTGTTCATCATTGTGCAAAAGGTAGCCGGAGCGTTGGTCAAGCCGAACGGCATAACCAGGAACTCGTAGGATCCATACCGCGTCACACAGGCTGTCTTCGGCTCGTCTCCTTCGGCGATCCAAACTTGATAGTATCCCGACCGGAGATCCAGCTTGGTAAACCACTGAGCTCCACCAAGTTGATCGAAGAGATCCGCAATGAGCGGGATCGGGTACTTGTTCTTCGATCGGTTGTTCAGCGCCCGGTAGTCGATGCACATCCGGAGTGACCCATCGTGCTTCTTTTGGAACAAAACTGGCGCACCAAACGGGGCTTTGGACGGCCGGATGTAACCCGCATCGAGCAGCTCCTTGAGTTGCCTCCTCAACTCTTCCAGTTCGGGCGGCGCCATACGGTAAGGCGCCATGGCAGGCGGTCGAGCGTCGGGCACTAGCTCGATCCGGTGATCCACCTCCCTCTTGGGTGGCAGCTCCTTCGGCAGCTCCGAAGGCATAACATCCTTGAACGAGTCGAGGACTTGGGTTGCTTCCGTCGGGACTTCCTTCCCTTCACCCTTGTCATCCTCAATCTTCAAGGCTGCCAGGAAGGTCACTTCACCCTTCCTCGCTCCTTTGGTGAGTCGTATAGCCGAGATCATCTTTCGATCACGGTCCGACTCACGATGGACCGGAATCACGCATTGACTACTCTTGTCCAACACGCATATGCATTCGGCAAAAGGAACTACAACTGCATGGATTCTATCTAGGAATTTGATTCCAATGACTATATCATAGTCGTCAAGTGGAATTACCTCTAGAGTTTCTTTGCCTCTCGATGACCCGAGTTGTAGTTCCACGTCCCTCGCAACACCGATCGTAGGGACTTCCTTCGAGTTCACCGTTTTGAGCCAACCGGCTCCCTTCTCAACTCGTAGGTTAAGTTTCTTCGCGGCTTCTTCCGAGATGAAGATGTCGAATGCTCCCGTGTCCATGAGCGCACTCATCGTGGTCACTCCGATCTTCACGTCCGTGAACATCAAGCCTTTGGGCTCCTTCGCCTTCTTCGACTTGATCGTGCTAAGGAGTCGCAACGATCCCAACCGTGCTTCCTCCCTCGGTTCGTCTTCTTTGCAAAGAGCGGCCAACTTGGCCTTGTTCGGGCAATCCCGCGCCATGTGTGGACCATCGCAAAAGAAGCAGCTATATGTGCGTACCTTCCTTTGTCCACCTCCGTTCGGCCCCGCGTTAGCCCGGTGAGGATGAGGGCCGCTCGGTGGTCTAGCTCCAGCTGGGCGATTGTTGAATCTACCCCGATCTCCCCCACCAGTGGCTCTATCCCTCGGGCGAGCGTCCGGACGAGATGTGGAAGGCGACGCCTTGTACTCCACGAGTGACTCAGCTACGGTCATAGCCGTTGTGAGATCTCCCACGTTGAACCGCTTCAACTCTTGCTTGGTCCATGGTTTGAGACCACTCATGGGCGGTGGTACCCTTCAACTTCATTCATCGAGGGGATTTGGAGTAGCAACTCCGAAAACCGCTTGATGTAGTCGCGCACACCACCCTTCTGCTCGAGACGCTTCAGCTCGTCACGAGCTTCCTCCTCCGCATAAGCGGGAAAATAGTTCCGTCGGAACTCCTCGACAAAACCACCCCAGTCGTGATAGGGTTCCCACACCTATCATCCGACCGACGACGCCACCACAACAATGCACTATCAGCTAAATACATCGATGCAGTGTTTACCCGTGTTTGGTCGTCGTTGATTCCCATGGCCTGGAAATATCGCTCCATGTACCATAGAAAGTTGTCCACGTCCTTGGCCACCCGTGAGCCCCGGAATTCTTTTGGCTTCGGCGTGTCCACCCGTGGACCTTGCACCGTGATCACACCGTTCACGCGTGCAGCTTGTGTTTCAGCGAGCTTACCCGTAAGCTCCGCTATCTCCGCGCGCATGGCCGCCATCATGGCCTCAAAGGGTTCGTACCGTTGTGTGAGTTCCTCCTGTAAGGTCCCCAGCAACTTGTGGCGGAGTTCTCCCATGCCGGTCTTGAGCTATTGCACCTCGGCAACCAGCTCCTCTCTTCCGACGTCGACTCCTTCCACGGTCTGGGTCAGGTCATTGACCGATCCTTGGACATCGCTGATGAACAGCTCCAGCTTCGTCACGCGTTGCACAAGATCCCCCATTGGATCCTTTGACACACCACGATTCTTCTTCCCCTTGGCAACAGCCCTCTCGGCGTTCCGCCCACGATCAACGCAGTCATCACCCATAGCCTGCGCCTCATTAGATCGTGGATCAGCCATTGCACTTGCGCTTGGATCACAATCAGCTCTGATACCACTTGTCACGGGCTGATCGATTCACTCTCGATCACACGTAGGCTGACCCGTGCAGCCTTAAGGTTTTACCCCTAAGCAGCCTTTCAACACTCGACTCATAAGGAACTTTTAGAGAGAGAAACCTTTTGATGAGAGAGAAGCTCTGGTTTTCATATAACTTGTGAATGAATTACAATGAGGGAGGAGACCCATTTATATACAAGTATAAGGCAAACCGTATCCGTAGATCTCCCTTAGATCTATCGGTGGAGATTGCACCTCCCCATCTACCAACTACCAGCATTTATAACCAACTACCAGCTACTCGCATTTATAACGTATGCGTACAAATACGGTATCGCTCGCCCCTAGGAGAATACTCCAAGTCTCGAGGACGTAGGCCGAGGGTCATCATCGTGTCACGCCCGTGCCATGGAAACCTCTTGGGCATGTTTTCTTTCGGGCCGTGACACATGCGTGGCAACTGGCGAAATGAGAGCTGGAGACCTCGTTGGCCTTGCAGGAGCTTTGTTGGCTCGAGCCTCACCCAACCACCAACGAGACTCAACCTTGTCTAGCCTTTGTGAGGCTTTGAAGAGGTAACAATTAGAGGAGGATGAAGAAGAAAAGAAAGGAAAAAAAAAATTATTGATTCTTGAATTGTTTTCGGAAACAACGAAGTAAAATTTTTGTACTTATTGACTCTGTTTCAAATCTATTCCCAAGAACAGATCTATCCATGGGAATAGAAAAATTAATTAATTTAACAAGCAGATTTCTCTTATTTTTGTTGTTGTGAGAAATAGAAAATATAAAAATAGTCAAGAATTAGCCGGTTACCGAACATGCCATAAATCTAGGTTCCTCCTTATTTTCATGAACAAAATGAGCTACTTCACGGTGCTTCTCTCTCCCTACCCAAGATCTTGATAGAATGCTATTAGTCTTGCTCAGCGCTTATTATTGTATAAGAATCTAAATCCTAACAGTTAAAAATTTATCTTTCCTCACCGACTTCCACACAACCGCAAAACGAAACACCAAAGATCATATTTTCTCAAAGTTGGATTTAAATTCTTCGAAAAGAAAAAGAACAGAGGTACTTGTAGGCTTAGATAGGGAGAATGGGCTTTATTGTCCAACTCTTGGAGGTGGAACAGATGATGGAAGAGGGGGAAGAAAATCAAAATTACACTTACATGCAATCCCAACAGCTCGAGTGTTAAATGTGACCGTACTGATTTCATGAAATAATTGTTTATACTCTGTAGCTAGAGGTTTATTTATTTATTGATGTGGTGTAGCTGGAGGTTTACAACTCATTATGCTAGCGTTCTTAAAAAATTTATCGAATATCCATCTTTTTGTTATTTGAACTTTTTGTCAGTAAGGCATTTTCCCTTTTTATTTAATTGTATTTGTTTTTCTCAAGGTATCATATTGGTTCTATCAATATATTCAATCAAATTCTAAAATATATTGTTCGTAATATTTTCTTATGTTAATTAACTCGTTTTTCTTTATTTTCACTCTAAGAGATATCATTGGGCTTTTATCTCTAATAAGTCATCTGCACTGTATTTGACCAAAAATCTCGGTAAAGAATTCAGAAACCAGGACGTTACTCAACCGCAGGATTAAAGGCTGTGCGTGCACTTGGGGAGAGAGTCGGAATTAACTACCCCAACAAAATCTAAAATAAGAAAGTAGTGTGCGATGCTTAGAAATTCGAACAGATGAACCGCCGCTGCGAAGAAGCATTCCTCCCGTAGCCGTCGTCGATGGCCAATCATCAGGTGTACGGGACGGCACCGCCTCCCGGGGCGGCGGCGGCGGCGGCCAAATTCAATCTGTCAGGCCTCTCCACCTCACCCTCGACAAACCTTCTCCGCAGGTGCATGGAAATGGGTTCGGACCCCGACGCGTCCTTCCTTGCATCATCCGCATTTGGAGGACGGTCTCGGTCCCAGAGCAGTGCCGATGCCCTCCCTTATTCTCCCGCGGACGTCGTCGGTTACTCTTCCTACGCCGGCGGCTTGGGTGCACGCTCCTCCTGGTCTCACTCTCACCTTCACCCTCACCCCGATGATGTGAGTCCGCTCCTTTCCTGCACCAAGCGCCCCTCTCAAGGTGAGGTTGCCCTAATTGCTAATTCCTTATCATTCTTCCGTTCATGCTCTGTGCTTCCCTAGACTGGTAGTCTTCTCCAGGTTATGACTTTGATCCAACCTGCATTGGAGTCTTCCGCGGACTCCTTGCCATTGCCAACTGAAATGTAAAACCCATACCATAATTGCTATTGCTTCTTCCATATTTCGCCTTCTTCGCAGGCTGGATGAATAAGCAACGTCTTTACTAGCTTAGGGAGGCCTCGATGACTTCCGACTGTTTAAACAAACTGATTCTGTCAAAGTTATGTGGTTGAAATTCACCCAGCTTTATAAACGCATCCACTTTATCTACACCGTGTATGCTTCATACTTCTCCTACTCAGGGTTCAGGGTTCAGAGCTCAGTCAAACTGATTCGTCTTTTGTATTTGGAAGTCGGTTTGTTACAGTTTGAGGAAGTTAGTTCTACTTAAGATATCCGATAATAGTGCGTTTCTCTTTCAGGAAGCTGGCAGCTTAGTGCATGCCACTCCTTCTATGGACAATAGAGCATCTTGTACAAGCATGATTTTGCTACCCAGCTGTTATTCTCACTGTCATACCTATACGGGAAGATATATGATATAATTTCTTAAAACTATTCTATAATTATCAAATAACATGTATATATTCTTCGCTTTCGTGTATATACTTATCTATTATTTATCATAGCGCTCTACCATCAGAATGTTTTGGATGCCCAAAGAGCGATTGGGCAAAGTGAAGCGTGGTATTCCACCAACTTGTTATCCAAGCGCCCTAGATTGGAGAGTGCAAGCAATTTGCCTATTTATCCACAGAGGCCAGGAGAGAAGGATTGTGCTCATTATATGCTTACCAGAACTTGTAAATTTGGACTTAACTGCAAGTTTGACCATCCTATTTGGGTTCCTGAGGGTGGAATCCCAGATTGGAAAGAGGTGATGATTTACTACCATCTTTAATGTCTCTAGTCGCGGTATCATTCATGAAATTAGTAATGTGGTTGAGTAGTCTGCAGCTTCCTATTCATTCTCATGGATTTGTGCTTTAGAGTGGTGGGGGATCAAACCAATGGTATAGTCTCAGCAGGACCATGCTTTTGCTGGTATACATTGTAAAAGTTTCCAGTAGAAGTTTTTCTAAATCTTGGTATATGAAAATGACATTTCATCTTAGAATCATACTATGTTATGGTCCATATTGTACTTGTGTGGTATGGCAAGTTGAATTTACATCCCAGCTTTGATTGACATTTCTCTGCAATCCTATATTACCTGCTCTTTCTGCCGCTTTATCAGTTTTCCCTTGTGGATGATCTTGCACTTTTGTCTTTCACTGGTCCTCTTTACTTATTGTTGAATTTTGAGTAGACTATGCAACCTCTTTCTTTGTTGACTCAATAACAGTCACATTACATCTTTCTGAATGAGTAGTTTTTGAGCTTCTTCTAAGGGTAGGATCAAGTTCTTGTTGCATCTTAATGTCACTTTTTTTTATTTATTGGACACGATTCTTATGATTGCACCATCTGTGAGATGGTTTGAAGCAATGTTAGTGGTTAAAGCAAGATCGTTTTGAGTATTGTTCTTGTGGCAATTGATCTTTTATATGTGATTGCCATTTCTGTACATTCAATGTACTCTACGGATAGAGGAATACATAGAGTTGAACATAATAAAATAAGAAATTGAAAGATTTCGTTGAAATTGTTCATTTGGAAATTTCCTGAAAAGATAATCATAGGTTCTTCTCTCCATCGGAACAATAGGGCTGTTATGCTCATCACTAAACTTGTTGAAGAGATGGGCAGCTCCTGGATTATAAGGTGTTGGCCTGGATCAGTAGTAGTGGTCCCCAGCTCTTCTTAGAGGAGCCTTTATGCTATTACTTACACTACCTGAACGGATCGAAGATATTTCCATCTTTCAACCCAACCTCTTATGAATATATACAGATCGCTCATTTTCCATCTGCTCTTTTTTGGCTAAGTTAGCTCCTTTCTTAATGAAAATGTCAGTGAATTTCCATCTTGATTCTTCTTCTTTTTTGCTTGATTAATTGAAAAGTAGCAATCCACAAACCAGCACTATATGTTTCACTCCTTCAAATAAAGTTCCAATTTCTAATCTTGGAGTCCTTTTATTATTATTATTATTATTATTATTTTTTTTTTTTTTTTTTTTTTAATGTTTGACGCTTATATAGTTTCTTATGCTCTTCAAGTAATCCGGACTAGTTTTCATTAAGTGCTACTCACATCTGCAAATCAGATGGCCCTTTCCCAATAGAATATTAGATAAAAAAAATTGTCAGCTTATGTGTGACACGTGGAAAATCATTATCGTATGGATGAATTAGAGTACATTTGCACTATACGCAGTTATCATCTATGTTCATTTATCAGTACGATTAGGGTGGATGGTCCTAAACTTTTCACGTGAATCTTGTTTAGGCACCACTTGTGACAACAGTTGAATCCCTTCCACAGAGAGCAGGAGAGCCAGATTGTCCTGTAAGTTATATCCTAACCTAGATTCTAGGGTCGTTTAACTCCTTTTTTGCAACTATGATAACTACTTCATTTTGATTGTTGCAGTTCTTCCTCAAAACCCAAACATGTAAATTTGGTTTGAGGTGCAAGTTTAATCATCCGCGAGATAAAATTATTCCTTCGGTAGGTGATGATCGTATAAGGTTGGCAAAATATGTTTATTGTTACATGGGTTTGTGCATGTTTACTCTTGGCAACTTAAGCTTTTATTGTAAAGCTGTGAACAAAGAAACTAAATGTTCTCAGGGTACTTTAGATGATACTTTGAACTTACCAGAAAGACCGACTGAGCCTCCATGTGCGGTATAATCTCTCTCTATTTCTCTTGCTCGCCTGCACATGTTCAGTCTTATCATAACTGCTGTAATTTACTTTTATTCACTGATTGGTCCTTCTGCAACATGCAAAACTTTGTATAGTTTTACGTGAAGACTGGGAACTGTAAGTTTGGAGCAACATGCAAATTTCACCACCCAAAGGATATTAAGGTGGCACAGGTACTACAAGATTCTGTTGCTGGAGAGTTGAGGGACTCAGTAGCAGAGAATGACGGAATGGTCAGAGAGGTGAAGCTTGTCAAGCCTCTCATCTCTCTTTCTCCTGCTTCATCACATAATACAAAGGGACTTCCTATAAGACCGGTAATGTTAAGGTTCCATGTCCTTTTCTAATTTCTCATCATCAGAATGCTGGCGAGCTGTAAGATTCTTTTATCTTTAAGGATGAATAGATGTTGAAGATTGGGGTGTCAATGGGTTAGTTCGACCATCCCAGATAGTTTGGCCTGAACCATTATGAGGAAACTAGTTGGGTTGGTTCCGTTTGGTTGGGATTTCTGACTTCCAACTTTTTAAAGTGATTCTCAAGTAATCTGCTGTAAGTCTGGGATAAAAACTCAAAAGAAACAAAATAAACATTGGAACAGCTGTCGAACATTGAGCAGAACAATTAGCTTTAGTTTTTGATGAGACAATGAGGTGAGATAAAGTCTTATCTCACCAGATATGTCATCGGCTACCTTTGATCTCATTGGCAGCATTCACTCGTGTGCTCTCTCTCTCTCTCTCTCGAGCACGTATGCACACACACTCGCCTTGGTCAGATCTCTCTTTCATTGCTGATGGTGATCTCTTCTTCAAAGTCTTTCCGTTGGTGGTCAGTGCTTTGCCAATCCTCATGCATTGGTGTACTATCACTCCCCAGCATTGTGGCAACTATCACTGATGGTGGCAGCAAGAGAGTCACTATTTCGTCTGTGTTATCCTTTCTGGTTTACTTTTTCCAATAAACGGGTACTGGGTTGGATGGGGTTTTAAGCGAAAACCGGCACCTACCGATTTATTCTGCTTGTTCACTGATCCAACTCCTAACAAAGCAAAAAAATTGACCAACCTGAACTCATTCTGGGTCACTCAATTTCTTTTTGAGCCCTAAGATAGAGACACAATCAAGTGTTTAATTTGTAGTACGTCTACTCTCAGGGTCAAAATATCCTTAAACCAACTTTCTGCCATTTCTGTTGAGATGTACAGGCCTTCTTTCTCGAGTGTCTTCCAAAGATTATCACTTTGTATGCACTACTGCCGACTGTTGGAAATTGTCTCTTGGTTATAACTGTTGGTTGTGTTGATTTTGTTTCATACTTATTGATAACTCATTATGTCTAAGGTTGGTTTCCATCTTTTTCTTTTAATAGGGTGAAGTGGACTGTCCTTTCTACCTTAAAACTGGCAGGTCACTATGCTACTTTCTTGCTCCAGGGATGAGAAGTGTTTCTTTAATTCTGACTAATGTGCTTGTTTTCAAATAGCTGCAAATATGGTGCCACTTGCCGCTACAACCACCCTGAGAGAAATGGTACATTTGTTAGTTGTTACATGTGGTACAAGTTCAAGTGAATCAATTGAAATAATTGTTGTCCGAAGTGAGTTATTAGTTTTAAAGCTGATGTGTTTGTGCAGCTATTGATCTCCATGTTGGCATTGTTCCAATTGTTGGAGCTTCACCAGCCAGAAACCCAAATTTTGCTGTTGGTTCAGCAGCCTCTATCTATCAAGCTGTCGATCCCATATTGTCACAATTGATGGTAAGTGTGAGATTCATTTCTTTTGAGGGATCTTTTTTCAGTCCAGCGGATCAGCCACTCCTATGTGCATAAAGGTTCTTTGAAGCCCGAATCTTACATCAATGCTTCAGTTCCTTTATTATTAAATTAGCTGTGGCGGATGTTTATGCTTTTTATGTCATTTTCTTTCACCATGTGTCAGTTTATTATGTTCTTTTAGTGTTGCCATTTATGAAATGTTTTATCCCCTATTGCAGCTGGGAGCTGGTCCAACTATATATCCTCAGCGTCCTGGGCAGATTGAATGTGATGTGAGTTTACATTGGACAAATACATATGTCTCTGTTATAACCCCATGCCTTATCTATGTTCATTTTAAGTGGACACAATTGTCAGCAATCTGTCAATATTTTCTGATTCTGGAGGAACAGCGGCATTTGTTATTTAGGAACCTTTCTGCTTCTCTGCTAGCTTTTGTTGAACTTTCCTTTTGCAGTAGGGTGAACTGTTTCTCCCTTGTTTGGACAAGAATTGTTTCTCATTCAAGATCCCAGAAAAATGAGTTCAATTTCATTTTTTTTGAAAGGTGCAATGAGGAGCGAAGGTTTGTATCATTGACTTAGCATGATTAACGATAGCAAACGCTAGGAGGGGTGAAAGAAACCAATAAAGATGAGCTATTCATAGAAGTTATATACTATTAAGTTTCGTACATGATGTAACCTGCTTGCCACATAATGGCCGTAGACCTTCTAAAAAGGATGCGTGTAGGAATCATAACAGATCTTCTCCAGAGAGGCCACAATTACCACTAGCAAACATAGTAATGACAAGGAACGCATTTTGGCCATGCTACTAAAATTTTGACTCGCTCTGCAATTTTGACTAAGCTTGGTTGAGGAAAAGTTAGGGGGTGTGAAAGAAAAAATGGCGGGGTATATTATATTTCATTATTAGGCCTTAATGAGAAATAATAAATAAAAGGAAGAAAGGAAGGCCAATTAGTTTTGACGAAAGGTCCACACCCAAGTTCCATAGCATTGGGTGTGCTATCCCAATCATGATTTTCCTACCCCCATACGGAAAGCTCCTTACATATGTGACTACTTTTTGGTGGTTGATGAACATGTGCTGCAATATTGGGTGGATTTTGGTTAAAAGATTTTGTAATTGAACCTATATGCTTGTAAGTGTTTCATGCAATATGAGACAGTCAAAATGCATGCACCTGTACTAAATAAATGGTAGTATGAGTTTCCCTTTCATATCTCGCAGTATTATATGAAGACGGGTGCATGTAAGTTTGGGGAACGATGCAAATTCCATCACCCTATTGATCGGTCAGCTCCTACACAGGCAATGGCAAATCAAAGTCAACAGACTGTTGAGCTTACACTCGCAGGATTACCCAGAAGAAAGGTATGCATAGAATGTATCATCTGAATTTGCTTTTAGTATATGTCGACTAAAGAAAGAAGCTAATTTATGTGCTTCTCTCACTGGTACATATTTTTGTGGAATATAGTCTTTGTAGTGAATGCTTCAGATTGAGCCAGTAAAATTCGTAGTTGCGGTAGCTCTCCTAATCTGATTTCTTACCCCGTAAAGTTGAAAAGGTAGCACCTCCACTAGCTTTTTAGTTGTGTATAGGCCCCGGTTCCCAAAATAGATTCTTTTTGCATCAGACCTTTGTGTTCAATCTCACATATTACAACTGGTGTTGCTGTAGGACAAAATTTGAATTTATCTACTACCTTTTTTTCTGTCAAAAGGCTGCATGAAAAGGTGGGCTTTTTTTCTGTGGCTCGTGATTTTACATTCATTACCGGAGGAAAGGTACTTTTTCTTTGATATCTTAGTTGCCCTACTACTTTGTGAAGACAAAAATAGGACATGTGCTAGATCTTCCTCGATTACTGGACCTTGCCCTTTAGTTTTAGGAATTCTCACACCCGAGGAATTATATTACAATGATTGCGTTCTTTCAGATAGCCATCTTTGGATGATTTGTTTGTAGTTTAACGTGTTGCACCCTCTTGCGTGACCTTCTTAGGTTCACTTATAAGTCACTTGTAGATTTGAGAATTAGAGATAGGATTGGAGAGAAAAGCTGTGTATGTCATGGAGACAACACACATGTATTTATACTATATTCACATGTTACAGAATAGAAACCCAAAATTACAACATATTACAAACTCACAAACTCAGTATACACATCTACTATGATAATATTTCCCATTCCTAAGAGTACTAGTCCAATTCCCGGTTCCAATAAATTGGAACCAGTGGGTACTAGTCCGCTTCTCGGTTCCATGGCGGAATCGCCCACCTGCCCTCCTGGACCGGACCGGACTGGTATTATAATAATATATTAATTGTTAACAATATATAATTATATTAATTTTTAATATTAAAAAATGAAAATTTTTAATCCCTAAATCTGAAATTTTCTCTCACTCTTGGACCTTTTGAAGAGGAAGACCCCACCTGGCTCTGCTCGGTTTTTGCCATAACTTGAGAGCCATAGTTTTGTTTATGTGAAAATTTTTATTACAATTGAGGCTGTTTCGATGATATGATTTTGTATTATTCCTGACTATGATAATCTGAGAAGAATCGATGCTTTAATTCTGCATACAAATACCTTGGTTGAAATGCACTTGACATATTTGATAAAATGATTGAATGACAGCTCAGTGCACATTCGTAGAAGAAAACGAATTCAATATTTACTTTATTCAATGCTTAACCTCACGCGATTTGATCGTTGCGCTTTTAGGCATTCGTATTTCTTTTTCCATCTTGATTTAAGAATCGCGTTATGGTGGAGACTATAGTTGCAATTATAAATATACTTGGTGAGACCAGTTCCACGGATCCACCCGGGAATCAGACTGCAGGTCTGTGGAATCAAGAGGCGGCTCCTGGTTCCAATTTTTCAGAACCGGTCCTTAGTGGGCGGTTCTCGGTTCTAGGGTGGGAACTGGCCACCTGGACCATGCTCAACCCTATTCCTAATACTCCTCCTCAAGCTGGAGTATAAATATCATGTATGCCCCGCTTGCTACATATATACTTAATTTAAGGACTGCTGAAAGCCTTAGTGAATACATCGGTTAACTGATCATTAGTTCTTACAAATGCAGTCCTGATTTCCTAAGACTGTAGTTTTTCTCAAACAAAGTGACAATCAACCTCTGTGTTTCATCATCTCATGAAAAGCTAGATTGAAGTGATATCTGCCTGAAGATCACACAACAATGTCATCAGTGCAACTTTCATACCCAATTCCTCCAGCAAATTTTTCAACCGGATCAACTCACAAGTGGTTATGGCCATAGCTCTAGATACAGCTTCTGCACTCGAGCGATCCACAACATTCTTTGATGGTGTCAATAATGTGCAAATACTGAGATTGAAGAGTGAGATTTTGAGATTGGAGATGGGTTTTCTATTTCTTGTATCAAATTGAGAGATTTCTCCGAAATGTCCAACCATCTGCTCTACTACGAGGACACCAACAAAGCCCTTTTCCCCCTTTTGCTCAATAACATGCTCTCACTTGATTTCAAAATTCTGAAATTGACAATTTGTTGTTTTCAAAAGAGTACCAGTTTCAACTTTAAATTTAGACAAAAGTTTTTGTGTGCTGAAAAGAAAATTGTCGAAAATGCTATTAAATGAGTTTCCCATGTTCTCCAATGGAGACTGAGAATGGAAAGTGGAGAATTTTCTTAAAACAAACAGCACCTTTCCTTTTTTGGTGTCACCAAAGTGGATGTGTGCTGCCTGTCACTCTGGTTGAGTCTTGCCTTTTATCTTGATTTTGGAACTGCAAATCCCTCTCTTTCATGTTGAAGGGCCTTCCTGCATTGTACCTTTTGGTTCTTGGTGTTGCATCCTTTGGCTTGGTAATTACATCTATAATGTGAAAAGCTTTCGAAATCCTTCTCTCCTAATACACACCAATGGAATTTGTGGGGAATGTCCTTCCTCTCAACCTATTTCACATTGTTCCTTTGAGGTATTTATCTGGAACACTTGAGTTTTTCCATAAACTAACTTCAACTCTTTCTACATGCAAGAAAGTTCTGGTTCTTTAGTTTTTTCTGCCGCCATATTGTCATTACTTGCTCTTATTTTAATGCCTTTTTTGTTTATGATGTGGTTGGATTATTAACTTCTAAACTAAGAAGGTCCTTTTAGAGTCCTAAGTCTCAGCATGGATTCTTTCCCAAATCTAGCTCTATAATATGGATGTGAACTTAATTTTGTGAGTGGAAGTATATGTGCTTTTGTCCATGTGTTTATGCATGATAGATGTGTGCCCAATGCATGCAGCTCTAATGCCTTAATATGTATGCATTGTAAGGACATCATTGCTGATGTTGGCCGTGTACAGACACCTTATATGCTAGTCATTTACTGTTGGAGTCAACAAGTGCATCAAATGATACGAGGGGTTCTGGCTTTCCTTCATTTAAAATCACATAACTTATGTAGCTATGAAAACATTATATGGTTCTATGGCTAAAATGCATTTCATTTGACAGGATGCTATTGTGTGCCCATATTATCTGAAGACTGGGACATGCAAGTATGGAGCTACTTGTAAGTTTGACCATCCACCTCCTGGTGAGCTCATAGCTATGGCGGCAACACAAGGACAATCTGCATCTGAGGGAGAGGAAGCAAAAGAGAAGTGAAATCTGGTGCAAAGCAACTGCTGATGTGATGAGGTCCCATCCCACTCATGAATATCATCAGAGGGACCAGATACGTGCTGTTGTGCATCTCCCTTTAACTTTCATGAGCTTTCTAGAGCAAGGCTAATTTGTGTATCAAATGTGTATGGTTTAGCAGTAAACATGCAAATTGCTCCTTATTGGTTTCTCATAGGTTGAGCTCTTTTACAACAAATTATCAGAATTTTTATCATCTATAGACAGTTGGAGATTTCAAGTGAAAGATGATCTCGGCTTTTTGGTGAAAGGCTAGCGATCTTGTACTCTCTATTTTGACAAGGAATACCTTCCCGTCTTGACCATCGCATCAGGTATGTTATATTACTTCCTGTTGATGTCATACATTCACATTATAGTCGTGCACTAGAATCTAACCGATGTAGATACACGGGACTGGTTGTTATTACGTATACATATCTTTTGTCTAAATTTTTTTTGAAATGTAGGAAACTGACTCACGAAGTATTCAGTATGTTATAAATTTCATGTTGACTTAGCTAGTAGAATAGATAGGAAAAAAAAAATTGGTCGTATAAAGAAACGGATGTTAGTCAAACTTGTTCGAAGAAAACCACATATCGTTACATATATTTTGACTCTCGTGATGAAAAATTAGTAATAAACTTTTCTAAGCACATATAAAAATGGAAAATTATTTACTGCAAGTAGCACGACCTCACTGCCTAAATTGTGCTCTGTAGAGAAACTAAAAATGTAGATCCTAAAAAGAATCAATTCACCCTCCCTGGTTGGCCATGTTGCAACTTTACTATCCAATCCAAATTCAAAAGCTACATATCGCCGGATGGAGGAACGGAGGTTTAAAGCACGTCCCTAAACAATTAATAAATTAAGTAAATGAGGAAAATGACGTATAAAGCATTCACCATCTCAAAAAAAAAAAAAAATTTAAAAAAAGAAATAAAGAAAAAAGTGTTTCGAGTACATCTCTAGCTCAAACCAATTCTTTTTCTTATTAACTAAAAGAAAAATAGAAATAAATTAAAATAACAGAAAATGTGATTGGAACGTCGGCAATATATAAAATAACATATTATACCTGTGTAGATATTTTTATTTCAAGAATGTTAAGATTAATAAGTTATATTCGATCTTATAATAAGATCAAATTTTGGAATACGCAACTTAACACTTCTAATTTACTTATATTAACCAGTAATTATGCAAACTAAATTAAGATATTTGAGTATTGAGGATTGACTAAACAAGGGACAAATTCTGTATTATGCATTTATGTAGGTCATCATTTGAGGAGAGAAACATTAATGAGCTCATTTTTCTCCAAATTTAATATGTGCTTTCATTTTTATTCTCAATAAAGATAACATTACGTACTATAACATCTATCTACTAACTTATTGATATTGGTAACTAAACATAGTCAAATATAAAAAGGAAAAGGTTGAATAACAAGCTCGTCGCGTTTAGCAGTTTCTTTTTATTGATAAATTGGTTTTTAATTATTTAACAAAATTTTTACAATTTCAAAATTTACTAATAATGAAATCGATCTTTCAGTTAAAGTTATAACTTTTAATCTTTACGTATGGAAAGAACATTTATGTTACAGATTAGGTGTTACATGTATACCGTATAGCCAAGGGCGTCCGAGGTTTCTTTTTTCTTCTCCTCGGTCCAATATGTCAAACAATAAGCCTTTTGCAAATAAGCAAATAATTGACCAAACTTAGTTTTAGAATTTTTATTCGATGTTTGAATATTAAAATTAAATTTTTAGTAGTGAAGGTTTTGGTCAACGATGTAAAATACTTATTGACAAGCAAACAAAATTTTAAAAAATAATAAATAAATAAAAACAGAGGAAAGGATGAGACTGATACGTGACCAAGCAAAAGAGTACAGAAAAAACTAATATTGGCACCCATGGCGGCATTAATTTACCTATTTCAAAAATCAAAATTACGGAAAAAGAGAAGCAACGAAAAATTCTCGTTTTGGCCTCATCACAATATGATTATTCCCCATTCAATCAATTTCACATGTATAAAATTTTTCGTTTTTAACATAATTAATGTTGTGATACTACCCTATACTCCTACAACGCAGCAACTCTATGAAGAAGGTTAGGTCTTGTCAATACTACTCCATACTCCTATACTCAAAAATTTGCTTACTCAAAGTGACTATTATATTATGGATCAACAACTTTGTCCATCGACATGTCATCGCCGTCGAAATCAAGGAGACCATTTAAACCCCTAAGTGGTCCAGGCAACAAATCAATGAGGAATCTATCCTAATATCCTTTGTCAATCCACACAATCGAATTACATTTTGTATAAACTACTATCAATTCAGGTACTGGCATGTCTTGATATTCATGATCAAAATATATAGGAACTCCAAACTACTGTGGAGGATATTCCATCATACAAATTTCAAAAATAGAGGGGTGAACCCAAATTTAGTAAACGCAATCTTTAAGTCAAAGGCAAGAGATCATCTCACCACTTAACCAAATGTCTACAAAGCAATGTTAAATCAAGATGAATAAGAATTGGCTATAGGAGACAATTGAAATAATAAATGCATTATTCTTCCTATCACAAATGGCCAGTGGAAATCGCTACATGATGCTACATAAGATTATTCACTTCGTTACAAGTAAATGGCATAACATATTTGATGCATAGCTATAATCCAAAAGCTTGTTTAGGCACGTGTGACCATACGCATTTATACACTCACTACATATATCATATTCATTTCTAGGGTGTCATCTCATCTAGAAAAATCCATAGCACTTGACACACAAAGTATCTCCACTCCAAGGCATTCCAAACATTCCTTGGGCATTGCAACACATAGAACATCTTAACTTTGAGATATCTCGACATACGAGACATCTCCATTCTGAGGTATTCTAAATACTCCTTAGACATCTCGATACATGGGGCGTCTCAATTTAGAAACGTCTCGACACATGGGGCATTCCAACATACGGAGCATCTCCACTTCAAGGCTTCTTGAACACTCCCGAGCATCTCGATACACGACACATCTCTACTCCGAGGCATTCTGAACACTCTTGGAGCATTCAAATACACATGGCATCTCAACTCTAAAACATCTCGGACACTCCTAGAGCATCTCGACACGCAGAGAAATTAATATGTGGGCAATGAAAACATAGCATAATAACTTAAATATAAAATCAAACAATCATAGTGCACATAATAACACGCAAATCTTATAATCTTCTTTATATCAACAATGAATGTAATGCCTGCAATTTGTAAATCGACGACTTTTAAATCAGCAATTTGGTCTCGATCGGCATGTCAACTTTAAAATCCACAATGTAATGAGTTAGCCACATTTCGTCCGTATTACAAAATTATCTCTTTCTACATTAATTTCACCATTTCCACTTGTCACCCTATCAAATTCTATGGCAATCGATTAATGTCAAGTTTGTTATGTAGGGACTCATCGATTCAAGTCTGATGAATCTAACGATTCAGCATGCAATCATTATAATTTTCCTGCACTTAACATAAAAAATAAGTCAAAATTAACAATCATCAACCAACCAGGTCAAGAGTGCCAAATAACTTAATCCCTAGAGTTTTACTTTCCTTGAAAAAGGCTTGAACAAAATCAAAGCTCTAATTACATTCAAAGTAAAATAATCAAGGACGTGGGTTTAACTATATGATTCCAAAATAGATATTTTGATAAATTGCTAAGATATCTAGTAAATCAGTACGTAACAAGAAAATCAATGTCTATTCTAAATACTTATCGTTCATAAAATATTTAGAACCCATTAAGATGTTCAACAAAAGTTACTGGAATTTAGAAGAATCACTACTCAATAAGTTTCTAATCTACCAATCATACGGCACGTAAATTTGGAGCATATCGGTCTCTATTAACAACTCATGTGGCAATGCATATTTCATCCGTAGACTAAATAATTGACCCAAGAGCAAATATTTATTAATTTTACCATTAATGGAATCATTTTCCGAAAACTATGAACAAGGATAATACAATTTGGACCATCCTTTGCCACAACATTAATAATCCAAAGGAAATTTTCACTCGTGCCATTTATAGTCTCCATTTCCTACATTTTATTAATTAGTGTAGGAATTTCCAGATGTCATAACACTCATGGATGCTGGCGCATCTAATCTTTTCATATGGGCACTTGTGGAGGACAAGTACTTTTTCCCTCACCCATGCAACGATATCGAAGCTTATCGAAGACATGTTGTCACGCCCCGAATTTCGAGTGCGCAAACATCTCTCGATCGTCAATTAAATTTGCGACGTTCTCAGGACGCGTCGTTGACCCATTCGTTTTATGCACATGTGGAAGCGAACTAATAATCACCCAATCAACAAGCAAACACATGAATAGTAGAAAGACAAGCCATTTTATTTGCACAAACTACTATTTACATATACACTAGGTCAACCCTACAACTGTATACACATGAGTCTGGTCCAAAAAGAAATATTGAGCCACCTATGCTCCTGATCCTTCCGCCTTAGGCCCCAAGTTCTCCATCTAAAGACCTGAAAAAGGGTTAATCACAGCGGGGTGAGATAAATCTCAGCGAGTTTACACCTTAAACTCCGATTATGATGAGAATTCACCTAGAGGCAGCCTAAACATGCACCATATAGGACTTACCTCGCCTCAGCACCTCCCCGCACATTAGTACATCTCATATGCATTTATAAATGCAGCAAGCGTAAATCAATAATTGGAACACTTCATATCATTCATCAAATATTCATAGGGGTCCCGATGATAAGCCCAAATCGTTATGACACATCACATTCCGTGCCGCACAATTTTGTCACATAATCAGGCGTGGCTATCTCAATCGCTCAAGCGTGTTCCAATTATTTACGACCAAACGGCCATGGCCAACTCATCAGTTGGCAGTCATCCGGCATAACTGGACGTCGTCCCGCTCCGTCGGGCACATCAACGTCTACATTTAGACGGCATTCCATAAAGGAGCGTCAACCTAGCCTCCACTGCGACCGGCATCCGTTGTCAAGGGCATTCCATAAAGGAGTATCGGCCCAACCTCCACTGCGACTGACATCCATTGTTAAGGGCATTCCATAAAGGAGCATCGGCCTAGCCTCTACTGCGACCGGCATCCGTTGTTAAGGGCATCTGAACTTAATCAGGCATCGTCATGCGTGAACGCATAAGGATGGGTTCCGATAATGACCACACACACATCCATGCTCAGCCAAGAACATTGTGCTTTGCACTTAAATACTTCCATTTCAAATAATAGACTTAGCCAATTTTCTTCGTATTAAAAATACATGGTAAAATAATTGTGCGTGCATCACACAGTCAAATCGAATCATAAAACGCGATATTCTCCCATTTCAAAATTCCACGATTTTATATAGTACCTAAAATATTTTTGGTGTCAAAACCCGACACTCGGTATTTTCCTAATTAAATACCTTAAAATCATATTTTTGCAATAATAATTCAAAAATCGTCACCAACCACCCAATTGCATAATTTAGCACTCAATTTCACAAATCAACGCATCCACGACGATCAGCGTAAAATTTTACAAACTGGCTATCCCGGTACAATTTACGCTAATTATAATTAATTAAATAAATTTTAAATTATTTAAATTAAACCACTTAATTAATCTACATAAGCTAACTGGGCTAATCTACTTAAACTAAGTACACTAAGTTAACTAAACTAACTACATTAATCTAATTAAGCTAATAACTAACCTAACTAACCACCTAATAAACTAGTCTAGGTATCTAACTCATCCTAACTAATTTAATTACACTAATCCTAATTAACCTTAAACTAATCCCCTAAGTGTAATTAACTCCCTAATAAGAGATTACAATGCTAACTCATCGGATTAGCGAGCTAACGGGTTCACGGCGACGATGACGCAACGGCGGTGAGATCTCGAGCCTACGGCAACTCCAATGGAGGGCCGTAAGAGGCTGAAAACAGCTTTGCAAGCTCACTACTTGCTGCTGGTTTCGGTTCTGGAAGGGTTGGATCGAGGGAGTTGGGCGGCTGGTCGGATGGTTGGAACGGGCTGGCGATCACGGGGACGGGTGGACTAGTTGGGCAGACGACTGGCGGTGCTAGTCAACGGTCACGGCTAGCTGCTCGGGGAAGGCGAGAGGCGGCCAGGCGGGGTTGGTGGAACGTGAGGCAGACGGCGCTGGCAAACGGGGGTTGCGAACGGTGAAGGCTGGCGACCTATTGGTGTCTCAGCTTGGTGGACGGTGAGGCAGTGGCTTCGGTGAGGTAAGTGGCAGCAACAACATAGAGGAAAAATGGAGGAATGAAGAAGAAGAAGCTGAAGATGTTCTGCAATTGATGGGGGGTTGGTCTCATAACAAGGAGGGAGAAGAGAGGGGGACAAGGGGCCTTGGAAGTCCATGGTGCAGCCAATTTGGGTCCAAGGAGAAATATCTTGCACTCTAGTGCAATGTCACAAAGTCTTCAACCCCCCTTAGGGTCAAGGCTTCACCCAATATCAATTTTCCATTCCAAAACTTCATAAACAAGCCAATTTGAAGGCAAAAAACAGCAATCCAACAGCCTCTACGAATTTCCCTTGATTTTCCTCCCAAATCCTCGCCAATTAATTCAACTTGGTGGCCAATTTATCCCCTTGAAGCTGCCATACGAATTTCCACCATTTCTTCACCAATTACTCAATTTTGGTGGTAAAAAATCCAACTAGGGCTGCCCATCCGAATTTCCACCATTTAAATTTGCCGAATTTTATTTTTCCGCCAAAATTCTAGGCTCGACGGAATTTTCCCAAAAGATGAGACGAGGTCCAAAAAAAATAAATTGTGACACGCTCGAACGTTCGATTCCTGAAATCGAATTCAATTTCATGGTTAAAATCGACTGGATGCGATTTTAGCGCGACCCAATTTACCGGGTAGCTTTTAGGGATTTTAACGCGTTTGACCCATGGTCAATAATTTTCAATCCATGTTGTGCATCTCCAACTCATAGGCGACTCTCAGTTGTCGTAAAAATCTCAATGTTTCAATTACGGGTATCGAGTACAGAATCGACAGAAAATTGAGTTAGTGCCGTTCGACATGAATTTTGCAATCAGGTAGAATCACTCACAATTTAATTACGTACTTCTGTCGAATCGATCTATCTCCGGTCTTTAATCGATTATAACGGTGCCATATTGACCCTTGCCGATTAGCACGGTCGAGCAATCGATTTTTTTATTGAATTCTAAAGTTTGTCGCGTTTATATTCCTTAACAGCTTCACCTGATAAATCAGTTAACTCGAGAGTGATCAGCTCCGAGAAAAAGGACCATATGCGCGTTGACGAAATGGCCATTTCATTTAATTGAGACAGGGTCGAAATTTCAGGATGTCACACATGTCTTATATGTCAATAAGACATGCTAAAGCAACAATTGGCAATAAGGCTACTCAAGTCACTTCTTATCCTAGAGCGCCTTTGAGAGAGTGTTTCATTGGACTTTATTGTGTTTTTTCCCAAGTTTGAAGGGTGTTGGACTTTCATGATTGTGGTGGATCAATTACCCAAATACGCAACATTCGTGTTGTCTATTAAGGATTGCTTGGCTGAGGAGGCAGTTAGGCTATTTTGAAGCACGTTGTCAAGTATTGGAGCATACCATAGATGATCGTGAGTAATCACGATCCTCATTGCATGGGGAGGTTTTGGATAGAACTCTTCAAGTTGTCGAGATCCAATCTCAACTTTTCCATTAGTTTGCACTCCCAAATTGATGGTCGGACAAAGAGGGTAAATGTCCTATTGGAGTTATTTGAAAATGACGTAAATGATTTAGTGCAATGTGGCCTATGAACTTTTAGTTATTTAATGTAGTTCATTAACTTTAACCTAATATATAATGTCATTCCCGAACTTTTAATTTATTCAATATAGTCCATGGACTTTTGGTACATGTGCAATTTGGTCAATTGACTATATAATAATGTTCAATTATGTAGTAAAAGTCTATAGACCACGTTGAACAAATTAAATACTCATGGACCACATTGCATATTGGGGTAAAGTTCAAGAATCACATTAAACAAATTAAAATTTCAAAGATCTCATTGCACATTGGATCAAAATTCATAGGCCAATTGTATGGTTTTTGCTAGAGACCTATTTATATTGAATTTTCACGTTAGATTTACATTAAATGCTGATCATCTGAGTTACTTGCTATGTGTATTTTCGTGTTGGCGATGTAATGAGATATTGGACGAAAGTTAACAAAAAATAGATTCATCATCGATGTACCTATTATGATTTTTATTGACATGGAGATTAGGTTTGGATAAGAATGGTAATAGTTTGGTACTAGTATACTGGCATGGACACACCAATTTGGCGACACAAAAATGAGTTTGACATAAATGTGGTATGGGTGTATTATTTTGAAATTATTTATGATATAAAAATTAATTTGAGCTAGATATAATACAGGTGTATCAATTTAGGATTTTTATTTATATTAAAATTTTTTAATTATCAAGTATCCAATTCTTTTTATTCGAACAATTAGCTCAAGTTATGTGAGACGTTCATTGAATAATTTGTCGTGTCATAGAATTTCACATAGGTGAGAACATCATTCAATAAAATCTAACCAGAATTGCTAATGTTGCTTGTTTGCTCAATAAAAATCACGTCATACATAATTAAATGATTGGATAACGAGGAGAAAGAGATCGTTGGTTTAGACAATCTTAATCATGACGTGACATTATTTTGTGAGGTCATGCAACACGGTAATATATATATTTTATTTTTATTTTTTTTGGTAAAGGTAAGAATATATTGAGGAAAAGCCAAATATACAAGAAATCCGACGCCAAAAACTTTCACTCATAAAGCAAATAGGCAGAATGAGTGGAATGGAGCCAAAGTAAAAGGAATAGAAAAATAGTAACAACTAACAGACGGCCGAAACAAAACGGCAAAACAAGAACACAGAACGCCACCAAGGCAACAAAAAGGAGCAAGTGGCAAGGAGCGGCAGCACGCAGCTAGGCGAAGCATGAGTAGCAGCTGACACAGCAACAACGGCCCAACTGTGAGAGAACCAATGACGCAGAACCTCCAGACGAGGACCAGGACCACCAAATGCCAACACTAAGTAAGCTGACCAGGGCTACCTTCGAAAATGGAAGGATCAAAACCCCACCCCCGTTGGAGCCTCTTGTTCCTTGGGGTATCTAGCACCTTGTTGAAGGTCAAAACTTTGTCCTTGATGACTTTGATAAGATGATTCTTCAAAGCCGAAACCTTAATCCCTTCGCCACGGAAAATGATGCTATTTCTTTTCTTCCAGATTAAGTGGCACATGGCCCCAAAAGAGAACCGAGCAATGGAGTGGAAAAAATCCTTTTCAGACAAGAATTTCAAGGCCTAGAGGAGATTCTCCGCCCAAGACCTATTACTCCAAGGGAGATTACATCTCCCGGCCCAGAAAAAAGCAAGGGTCGTAGGGACATGGCACTCAAAAAAGAGATGGTCAATAGAGTCCGGAGTGACATTGCAAAAGGCACATACCTCATAGTCAATTCTTCCATAAGAAAGGAGCAAAGCCTGAGTAGGTAGGCGATTCCTGGTAATCAACCATAGGTTGAATTGAAATTTAGGAGCAATGGCACTGTTCCATATAAATTGAGCCCAGGGAACACGGTTCTTCTTGGTTCTAATTGTCTCCTAGGTTGAGGCCACCGAGAAAATCCCCGAGGAGGAACTGCACCAAGAGAACCGGTCTGGGGCCTGCGAAATAACCGAAACGAAAAAGTTCCAACACTCCAGAAGAGTCCTGAAAACACAGCCCTCCGGTGAGAGGAGATTTGCCACCATTGTCTGCCTAGAGAGGCTTGAGCTAGCAATAAGAGACTCTGGAATGAGACGGCACAGCGGGCCTTCCTGGTGCCAGTTGTCAAACCACAGCGAGATTGAGCGACCATCTCCCACTCTCAAAAAAAAAGTGTAGCCTAAAATCCCTCCTTAGCTGGAGGATTTTTTTTCCACGCCCAAGAACACACGAAAGGTATGGCAGAGACCCAAAAAATTTTTCTTTTTAAGAAATTGGAGTGGATCCACCGGCACCACAAGGACTCTTTATCCATAAATAGAAACCATATATACTTAAGAAAGGTTGCTTTATTGTAATCCCGCAGCCTTCTTATACCCAGACCACCCTCCTCCTTAGGAACACAAACATCCTCCCAGGAGACTTTAGCCCCGCCTTGACCAAGGGAAGGGCCCTTCCAGAGGAACTACCTCAAAAAATGCTATATGCGGTCCAAAACCGAATAGGGAAGGGTAAATACACTAGCCCAAAGGCTTGAATAGAATGTAGAATTGACCTGATCAACTGGAGTCTTCCTGCAAAGGATAGAACCGCTGAGCCCAAGATTGGACCCTTGTTGTGATCCGGTCAATAAGCGCGATATAGTCCGTTTTACCAAGCCTCGAGGATATAATGGGCACTCCTAGGTATCGCACCAGAAGTCTTCCTTCTTGGAAGCCAAGATCCAAAAGAATATACCTTCGCAAGGAAGGAGTGCCCCCTGCAAGAAAAACCTCACTTTTGTTCTTATTAGGCACCATTCCGCTCCAAGAGGAGAAGGTATCAAGGCCTCTCTTGAGGAGAGACACCGAAGCCCAATTTGCCTGGCAAAAAAGAAAGACATCATCGGCAAAAAAGAGATGAGAAAGCTTCACGGCTTTACACCTCCATAAATACTTAAAATCCTTGTGTGCTGTGCTAGAGCTCAGAATCCCAGAGAAAACCTCAATCACTAGGGTAAAAAGATAGGGAGACATTGGGTCCCCTTGCCGTAGCCCCCGTTCACCTGAGAAGAAACCATGTAGCTCCCCATTTATGGAGATGGAATACTTCAGGGTGCGGACACAGACCATGATGAGTTTAATAATCCACTTAGGAAAATCGAAAGCTGAAATGGTGTGTTCAAGAAAATCCCAGTCCACAGTGTCGTAAGCCTTCTAGAAATCCACCTTAATTGCACAATTAGGCAAACAAGGGTTGAGGTGGAATCCTGCAAACAACTCCTGGGCTAAAAGAATGTTATCCATGATCCTCCTACCCTTAACGAAGGCATTTTGGGAAGAGCTTATCAAGTCATTCAGGACAGCCGCTAAACGATTAGCCAAGATCTTAGTAATAACTTTGTAAATAGTATTACAACAAGCTATGGGCCTAAAATCAAACACAGCACAAGCGTTGGGAACCTTAGGCACCAACGCTAGGATCGTGTTGTTCACCTCTCTCAGCAACCGACCCGAGGAGAAGAAATCCTTCACCGCTTCTAAGAGCAAAGGCCCTACAAGCTCCCAATTATTCTTATAGAACTCAACTGTAAAACCATCTGACCTAGGAGCTTTACCACGAGCAAGGGAAAACAGAGTATCACGGATCTCAGAGTCAAGAACCGGGCAAGAAAGATAACCAACCTGATCAACCGAGAGCGGCCGCCAAATGTACTTCTTCAACTCCTGCAACGAAGGCTTCAAGAGAGATGCATGCGGCGTCGAGAGGTTACTGAAGAAAGAAATGAAAACGGGAGGCACCAAGGCAGGATCTGTGACCAAGCAACCTGCGGGATCCTTGACCGAAAGGATTCTATTCTTGTGTCGTCTTCTATTAACCAAGTGATGAAAAAACTTGGTGTTCCGGTCCCCTTCCTAGAGCCACCTCACCCTTGATTTATGTTTGTAGAAGGATTCTTCTTGAGATCGCAACTCCACAAATAGTCGGCGTTGGGATTTCTCCAGTTCAGCCAGAGTAGTGCTGCTTGGGTCCTGCTGGAGACCAAGCTGGGTGAGACGAAGAGCATTCCTAGCATCAGTAGTCCTCGTAGAAATGTCCAAAAAAACCTCTCTATTGCGCTGCTTGAGACGGCCTTTCAGAGCCTTTAACTTGCAAACAAGTTTGAACATTGGAACCCCTTCCACCGGACTATCCCATACTTGCTGAACAATAGAAGGAAAAACCGGGTGCTTCATCCAGAAATCAAAGAACTTGAAAGGCTTCCTTTTAAAAACCGGGTTGAGAACTCTGACCACCATGGGAGAATGATCAGAGATTCCTAGGTTTAGAAAGGAAGCTTCAGAGAAGGAGAAATCGGCATTCCACTTGGCATTCACCAACACTTGATCAATCTTCCCCATTTTCCTACCAGCACTAGCGAATGTGGACCAAGTAAACCGGAGACCAACATACCTTAGATCATCCAGCTCTGTTTGGGCTAAACAATGATTGAATTCATCAAAATAAGGAATCCAGGAAGTGGAACCTCCAACCCGATCAGACGGGTCCTTGATGGCATTAAAATCCCTAGCAACCAGCCAGGCCGAGTCCTGCACTAGATTGTTCATCTGGACAAGGTCTTCCCAAAGGGGGCGACGGCGAATAAAAGTGTGCTCTCCATATATAATCGAAACACAACAAGTCAGTCATGTCTGAATAAACTTCAAGTGGCCATGGACAACCTGAGCATTTAACAAAGAAACTTCAAAGCTAACAAACTCCGGGTTCCAGCCAACCTAGATTTTACCCCGAGGGGCGAACTCATAATTAGCAATCCAGTTCCACCCTGTCAAAAAAGTCGAGGAGATAGAGTTGAAAAAAGACTCGGGAACCTTCGTCTCAATAAGGCCAACAAAACTCAGATTATTCGAAGACATGAATCTTCTAACTTTAGCATGCCTAATAGGGTCAACCATGCCCCTAATATTCCATATACCTATATACATAAATACAAAGGAGAAGAAGGATTATCTCTTCTTAATAGCCCTACGCCAACCAGAGGCTGGAGCAAGTAATACCGAAGGGGGCGGATTAGGGTGCAACTTCAGAAGCTTGTCTTGCAAAGATTAAGTATTCCCAAGAAGTGAAGGAGCTCTTGGAGAAGGAAGAAAAGTAGAAAGCAAATTATCATCATCTGAGGATCCACCTATGTTGTCACCCGAGCTAGATTGAGGAATCGAAGAAGGAGGTTTAGCTAGCACCACACCTGTCAAGGAACCGCCTTCTTCTAGGCTCGGGGCGTTCCTGGAAAGAGCTTAAGACTTCCGAACAGGATTCCTAGGTATAACCTTGGCAGGAACAGAATCCTTAAGCTTCAAGGGTTGACCACCATCGCCGGAAGGAGCCACCCTGAACGATGCAGCATCCTTCCCAAGTGGAGGCTTTTTCTTCTTACCTTTAACTTGTTTCTAGCCTGGGTCAGCCCCTGAGGGAGGGACAACCACATGGGCAACAGTCTTATCCAAAGTATGGGCCCGATTGTCCTTAGAAATAGAGCATACATCGCTCTCAGGAAGCGGGGGAGCAGCTACTGGAACTGTAGCCTTATCCCTCGAGGGAGAGGACCGAACATCCCCAGCAACAAGGTTACCAGCATCAGAGCTAGTACCTACCAGAGGAACACGTTCCATCCCAGCCACAGACCGCCTTTGATCAACAGCGGGGGTCGAAGTTGGGTTCTTCGCCACAACCTGGGCATCGAGAGCAGCAACCGAAATCTGCTGAGAAGCACCTGCATCTGAAGGACAAGCAGGGGTAGGGGGACATTTGTGGCCAAAGATACCACACCCAAGGCATGCAAGGGGACGCCATTCTTGGGTCGTTGTAGCTAAGGTTGCTGTTAAGGGTTATGATTTGGAGTATTTTCCTCCTTCTTATTTAAACAACAAGCCTGTTGTTGAGCTTACGGATGATATACTTGAAGCGGCTGATCCCAAGCTAAAAGAGTGCCTTGTGGGATACTTCGTTGGTAGGAGATTACCTTTCAAAGTAACCGAGACGGCCCTTAAAAATGCCTGGGCCCGAATTTGGCCTAGGTGATGTCCAATGGCCAAGGCTTTTTTTCCATGTACCTGATAGTGAGCTCCATAGGAAGGTCCTAGAAGGGGGACCTATCACGGTGGCCAAGGTGCCTTTGGTATTGCAACAATGGAAACCGACCTTGGAACTAAAAAATGATAGACATTTGACGATACTGATGTGGATTAGGCTGACCAACTTGCCTCTTACTTTCTGGTCTTGTCAAGGGATCGGCAAAGTTGCTTGCGCTATAGGCAAGCCGTTGTATGTAGACCGTCGCACCAAGTAGATGATCCGCGTCCTCCATGGAGGATCGCACTAAAGTCGAACGACCATGGACAGGAGGAGAGGGGTTACGGGCACTAGGCCCTTCTCCAGCATGGGCCATATCCAAGATGGAAGACCTCGCAGTAAGGGACCACGACAACCAGAAACACGACAAGAATATACCATAGCCGAGTACAAGCATGACGGTCCAAAACGAAAACGTACCAGGCTACCTCCTTAGGGGTTTTGAAGAAGGCCAAAAGGAGGTCCTTTCCTCCAAAGGTCTGCCCCAACCACCGGTCAAGGCTCCTGAAACCAGCAGTGAACTAGAGACCAGAAATCCCTAGTCGAACACACCCATTGCGGCCCAAAACAGGAATGAGTCAAGCCGAACTCTATGGGGGTTTGAAGGCAACTGACAGGTAGTCCTTCCCTCCAAAAACGGCCCCCAACCACTGGCCAAAGCAGCCGAAAACAACCGCGCACTAGGGAGTAGGATCAGTGCCGGAATCGCCCACTTAGAGAGCTCCGTGAACTCCCAATTGGACTTTTGGATATTAGGTGCAACACGGTAATATTAATATCCACATTGGCACTTTCTAGTCCACGTTTTCACGGAACAATTTTGATGAGTCGTTTAAAGAAGTAAAGGGTATTTGGTTAGAGGGAAAAAAAAAGGTGGTTGGGAAGCTCCTCGATGATAAAATTATGTAAAAAGCCGTACAAAAAAAATGTTTGGCGATAGCGACTCGACTGGGTGTGGTGGTGGCAACCGGAAGATTTTGTGGGGAGACTCGGCCCATGCCAAGCGGATAATGTTTTCCCCAACTCCAACCGTGGGTGGAGCTTTGGCGAGCGAGAGCTTTGTGGGGGTGGGCAACGAGAGATCCTCCGTCGCCGCCACTCGCATTCCCCTGAGATTTGGGAGAATTGGGATGGTGCGTTTGGACAGCAAATTCGTTTCTTGGTAATTTGGTGAGGAGGGGAATATGCAAGCGCACTCCCTATCCTCCACCGGGGGCACTCGCCGCTACTTGAGTTGTCATCATGGAGGAGGAGGAGGAGGAGGAGGCCATAAGGATACCCCACTCCTTCATATTCTTCGCTTCCCGAGTGCCTTCCTCGGTGATTCGCTCTCCATGGCCTCCATCGGATATCCAACAAGAAGAAGAAGAAGAAGAACCGCCACAACTTCCTCCACCAACAACACCAATTTCACCCCACCACCACGACCCTTCTCTTCCAACAGCAAGTCCCTCTCCAAATTTTCCCCAGTAGCAGCGGCAGCATCCTCCTCCCCCTCCACGCCCCAATCAGATGATGATCAGGTTACTTTCTTCTTATTCTTCTTCTTCTTCTTGTCGTATATGAAGTTTATAACAGGGTGTGGGGTTTGGCTTCGTAGGAGGGACAGAGCAAGGGACTCAGTCCCCGGAGGCTGTGGAGGAGAGTCTGGAAGGTGGCCGCTCCCTATTGGCGGTCCGAGGACAGAACCCAAGCCCGACTTCAGCTGGCCGCTGTTTTCGCGCTCACTCTGGGCACCACTGGCATCAGCGTCGGCTTCAGCTTTCTCGGCCGCGACTTCTACAACGCTCTAGCCAGTAGGGACATACGCCCCCCACCACGCATTCATCGCATACCTCGTCTTACTTCTCTTCTCTTCTCTGAATGCACTGACTTTGAATATGTGACGATCGCTAATTTTGCTGATCTCGAATCTGCTTCTGTCCTCCCTCTTCCCCACCTAAATGCAAGACAAGGACGCCGAGCAGTTCACCAAGCAACTCCTCTATTATCTCGGCGCTTTCGCTTTTGGCATTCCGGTGAGCACCATCGCCATCTTGCATCGCTCTCGATCTTACAAATTTCTCAGGCTTAGTATAGCACCACTCTCTCTTCTTGTCGCCCCCGCACTAATAAGCTTTCTTCCCCTCTGCGTTTATAGTCCTGTATAAGCCGATGGGGAGGATTGGCTTCAACTCGTTATCTTTGAATGGCCTCTGTCCGTATCTCCTCCTTCCTTACTTACCCTTTTGTCAGTCGAGTGGCCTCTCTCTTTAAACAAGGATATTAGGACCCAGTGAAATGAGGTCGCTATCTCCTTTCTGTAGTATTTCCTTTGCCATCGACTTGAATTGAGAGACGAAAAAGCTCCTAGTTTGCCAATTTCTGGACATAACTGCTCCTACCTACTCATTTTTGCAGTTCTTTGTGCTAAGAGATTATGCAAGAGAAACTCTCGCTCTTAGATGGAGATCTTGGATGACCAAATACTACATGGAGCGCTATCTGAAGGACAGAACCTTCTACAAAATCCAATCCCAGTCTCTCATTGATAATCCAGACCAGCGAATTGTTGATGATCTAAGTTCGTTCACAGGCACAGCCCTTTCTTTCTCTTTGACATTTTTCAATGCTGCAGTTGACTTAATATCATTCAGCAATATCCTCTATGGTATCTATCCTCCTCTCTTTGTTGTTCTTCTGGTATATTCAATTGGTGGAACAGCCATCAGTGTGCTTCTCGGGAAGGTAACCTCCTGATTCCTGGCTACTTCCTTTTCTCAAGTGATTTATAGAGGTGATAGAAGATGGTGTAAGTTTCTGTAAATAATAGCTCTCCGAATGTTTGACATAGGGTCTGGTGACTCTAAATTTCCTGCAAGAGAAGAAAGAAGCCGATTTCCGTTATGGGCTTGTACGAGTTCGAGAAAATGCTGAATCCATTGCTTTCTATGGTGGTGAGGAAAATGAATTGCACCTTCTGCTGCAGCGCTTCAGTAGCGCTTTTGAGAATTTAACTGTATGGAGACTTCCAATTGACTCTCATTTCTCTTTTCATGAAACTGCATCAACCAAATTCTTGAACTCTCTGCCACTTTGCCCTTCCTCTGTTTTTAACAATGAATCATCTAACTACTTGAGCTTCTATAAAATCATTTACGTGTTAAATGTATTAGCAGATAGTGACTGATATAGCTATGTGAGATTGAACAAGATCGAGAGTTGATTGCTGTTGGGCCAGATTATCTCTTTTAATCATATCAGACGGTAAGAAAAATGCATAAGTTGAAATATGGCTGAATTAGGATGCTTCATTGAACAATCACTATTAAGTCTTGGAAAGAAAGATTGACGATTGACTGTATCAGGATGAGGTGGAGTGTGTATCATAGGATAAAGGAGAGAAATCTCATTAAGATGATCTGCTGATCTTGTAGAGGTTGTAAGTGTACAAGCATAATAGCTGAGATAATGTGGACTGGTAGCATGCAGTTTTAGTCTTCGTATATGTTGTTGATGTATTTGACTCATTGTAGATCATATATAGGGCTTATGTATTAAATTGGGGGATGATGTCCTAAAAGAACTGCCAAACCTCAAAGCTGTGGCAATTCATCCACTACCACATGGGATTTTTTTTTTTTTTTTTTTTTTTTTTTTGGTCAGATACTACATGGGAGTTGAAAGCTCCTAAATTGTAACTAGGATTGACATCAGTAACTTTGGAAAAAAAGAAGAAGAAAAAACCATCCTCGAATGTCCGTATTTTCAATAAGAGAATTTTTTGGTCATTTTTCTATAGTGATATGAACAACTGCTCGAATTATTTGCTGGATCGTTTTCCCGTTTCCGACCTTTACCTTTTTGCCTTTTGCAGCAATTGTTGATATCATCTCGTAACCTGGAGTTCTTTACAAGTGGCTACAGATACCTCATCCAGATTCTTCCAGCTGCTGTAGTTGCTCCAATGTACTTCTCTGGGAAAATTGAGTTTGGAGTTATAAATCAGTCTGTATCTGCTTTTAATCATATCCTTGGAGATTTCTCTCTGATCGTGTACCAATTTCAAGCTATTAGTGCATTTTCAGCTGTCATTGACCGACTAGGTACTCCACTAGCACTTTCTCCTGCCTACTTCCTTGTCGTGGATTTACAATTCCAAATGAATCTCAAATACTAAGTCTTGGTCCATTAACATTGAGGACCGACCATTACAACGCAAAGTCATTTTTAGAATATCAGATCGTTTTGAGAAAATAGTATCATTCTCATCTATTCACACTTCACCAGTCTATACCATCGATGATTTAGTGAAGCTCCTCTTTCTCTGGGCCATTCTTAAACCAAGTTTCAGGTGTGACTAATGATGCAATCTCTTTGTGTCCCACATCTTCTAATACAGACCAGATATTGTTATTCACGTTTCTTGTTAAAAGCTGATTTTTGCTGCTTCTCTTGTATTCCCTTGGGAATATCTAAAATATGATCTCATGTAAAATGCAGCATGTTCTGAAAACAAGCTCCTTCTGTTGTTTTCTGGGCTAGACTCCTAGTCATCTGCCTTGATGTTTTAACAACTATATTGAAAAGATCAGAGACTCTTTGCAGGATATATTTTCTTAGTTGCTTTCTGGATAGTTTTATCCTGAGGTGTGAATTTCTGTGATAGGTGAATTTGATGATATCCTGGATAGAAGTACTAGTAAATATCCTGATGACTCCACTCAGCACATACATCTCATTTGTCACAATGTGTGTCCTGGTTTTGAGGGCAACGGGCCTGTAACTATGCACAAGTTCCAAAAGTTATTACACATTGAAAATTTGACCCTGCAGACACCTACTAGTAAAACAACTCTAATCAAGGAGTTATCGTTACAGATCAACTGCAACGACAGTTTGTTGGTAAGTTCACATTGTCTTATCTAATTATTTGAGTTCATATCCTGTGTTATGATACGGGTGCACTAAAATTCTATGGGTAAAACCAGGTAACGGGACCTAGTGGCTGTGGCAAGACTTCATTTTTAAGAGCTATAGCTGGCCTATGGAATAGCGGGAGTGGAACAATCACATTCTATGTTCAAGATGTGGAATTTACCCAGTCACTCATTTCAAAGGATGTGACTTCTCTTGAAGTAAACACAGCAATTTCAAATCTTAGGGAACTTGAGGAGACACCTAGTCAGATTCCTAGAGGCGTATTTTTCCTCCCTCAGAGGCCATATATGAATCTGGGAACGTTACGTGAACAGTTGCTGTATCCAACATGGGTTGAAGGAGCAACTCCTGATTCAAGTGGCAGTTCATCAACTGGTATGTAGTGTGAAGTACTTGTATCTTTACATCTTAAAATTATTACTGCACACCCTTCCCCATGAATTTGGCACCTCCTCGTGGTTTGTGTTAGATAAGTGTGAGGGCATAATATTAATGGTTTTTCTTAATAATGAGCCCCTTCAGGGTGTAAAACTTGATCATGACCAAAGTACTTAGTTTCTGTTAGTTTCGTTGGAAAGTACTGGTGAGAAAGAATGGGTATCGCCATTGATGAACCAATTCCGCCAATATACATTTTCCAACTACGTCTCAGAATTTCACAAGAACAAATTCTTCATGAGCACCCAACAAATGAAGATGCAATTTTTGTTGGAAGTATTTCGAAAAATCTTAGTTGACATTAGTTTGTGTTGCATTAAAAGTGAAACTTCTATGTGACTTGAACTCATAAATGTTGAAAGAAATAGGAATGGATAGACAATCATTCAGGTTAGTTTATGGTAAAATGAAAAAATTTAGAAGTCCCTCAAGTAGGCTATTTACTGAATTAGTGAATATATTAGTTTTATATGATGCCTGTATGATTATACCGAGTTTTATGTGGATGGCAAGTGCAGTGCTCATATTGGCTTTGCTCCTCTACATCACTTCAGGAGTTCACAGTGCTTTTCTTGTGTAGTGAATTTTCGTTTTTCTTTCATCTTCCTATTTTTCTACACAGGCGGAGCTTCAGTGAAAGTTCTGGTGATACGGGGTGTAATATGTGATCATCACGTACTGATACAAAGAAATTATGCAATCATGTGGCCAGCTTGCTTTATTAACAAATTTTCTTTCTAAGCATAAGGAATGCATCCTCATGTGAGCAAAAGATATTGTTTACATCTTGGAATGCAACAGACTTGACTGTCTGGTCTGTCAAGAGCAATTCAGCGCTGCTTGGCAAGATGTCGGTTTTTACTTAATTAAGTAGAAGATTTCTCCTTCTCCCTAGAAAAATACTTCCAAACCTGTTTCCTTTGACTCTGTTGATGTTGTTTTAGTCGAGTTTGTAATTTTCTCATCTGCAAATGATAGCTAATAAAACAAATACTTAGTTTTCTCTGTGTATTTTGTATTATCTGTTCAGAGATGTGATACATATAATCGCTATCCTCAACTTGAGTCAGGGCAAACCGATTTACTTTTCTTCTGCTGACATCTAATATGTATTGTTATCAGCTACCTTAAAATACAAGTGTTGAACTTTTAATTGACCTAGAGATTTTATGATTTCCTGTCAGGTATGCCACAATTCTTGGTACAGAAACCGATTTCAGGAGATGGGAGTAAAAGGTCTAGGATGCCCACAACTGATGATCTGGTAAAGGTTTTGGAAGATGTTCGTCTGGATTATTTGTTAGCTCGTTTTAACAGTCTGGACTTAACATATGAATGGTCAAGTGTTCTTTCCCTTGGCGAGCAGCAACGCCTTGCTTTTGCTCGTCTATTGCTTTCAAAACCAAAGTTGGCTTTACTGGACGAGTCAACAAGTGCCTTGGATGAGGACAATGAGGTACGTAAATCATAGTTCATTTGAAATTCTTTTACTCGGTGAAGTCTAGTATCCCGGGGAAGGAAAAAGTGTTATGGAGTCATGGACGCTACTGTTTCTTCACAACAAGCTGTAGGTGATAGTCAGTTGCTCGATCTCCAAATTTTATTGCCCCAGGGCTCAATTTTTTAGCAAATAAGTTTGAAAAGTATAGCATGTTCAATATCTGGGCCCTTGAGATGTTTGCATACCTGTGTTTAGATATCAGTTCTGGTGCTTTGTTCTCTACAGCTAGATGGGAAAACGTGTGTGTGTGTGTGTGTGTGTGAGGGAGGGAGGGAGGAGGGGAAGAGAGAGAGAGAGAGAGAGAGGGAGAGAGAGAGCTTGCATCAACATGAGGGTGGTTCCTCTGATGCTAGTTTGTTATTCTTTGCTATTTTGCCAGGCTCATTTGTACCAGCTTATTAAAGCTGCTGGCATCACATATGTGAGCATTGGTCATCGGCAAACCCTATTCAACCACCATAATGCAGTTCTCCATATATCAAAGATGGATGCTGATAGTACTCTTTGCAACTGGCGCTTAGGATCCATTGATGAAAATTCTCCGTCTCATTTGTCAAAGCTACAATATTAGCTCTACCAAGTCTAGAATGTTGAAAGGTGCCTTCTTTTCTTGAAGATTGTTATTTCAGAGGAGAAAAAATCAAGATGGAAATCATGCTTCATTTTCTTCAGGTATGCACCATATATTTTTAGGCAACGAGCAAAGTGTGTTGATGGGATTTATTTTAACACTCGGACATCCTTACCTGGATTGACTGACTGATAAGTACAGATATCTTGCATGCTTCTTTACAACTAAAGAAGTTCCCTCTCACCGAGATTCCCAGGTGGAAATTTGATTGGACGAATGCAATATCCAATATCGTGTCACTCCTTCGAAGCAATTGTCTCTTACCATTCATTGCCCCCATTGAGACCCATGCAGCATTCTGCTGTACATGTGCAGGGACATCTGCTTGCCTGCGTGTGAGCACAAGGCAATTCGTGCATTATAAGATGTGCATGATTGGAAATTTGTGTTAGGGCAAGGACTTCTACTACAGCTTTTAGCCATTTCAATTTGCACAAGGAGGGCCTTATCAATGAGGATCAGGTGGTCAGCATATGTATTAAATGGCACTGGAATTCCTACATGTAGTAGCCATTTAGATTTAGCTCGTTACAAGTAGGGCCTTCACGACGGAGGACTAGTGGACAGCCATATGGATCAACATGATATGCCGGCTCCATGGAGCAAGAGACTGGAATTCTGCTGGTTTTGCTTCTTAGCTGCTATTATTCTGGTTATCTGATTGGGTACCTTACTGAGGTCTTATTTTGGGCAGTGTAAAGGGGTCGGTGGAATCGCATCCAGTATTGTGTATCTGAGATTTACTCTGTCAAGCAAACTTTTGTTCATTCCAAAAATATTTCTACCAAAGCCAAATTGCCCCACGCAGTTCGTCGACCCCTGTACAAATGTTTGAAAGGCATAATAAATCAGGTCCACTTTCATGCCAGCGAGTGAAATTGAACTTTTATTTGTTACGTTGGTGATCAAATAGACATATTTAGCTAAAAAATTTGTCACTTGTTAAATATTTTCTAGCATATTCAAATAAGTACAATCAAGTGCCATATTTTACAAAGATTGAACATTTTAGATCATAATAGCGCACACGGATCATTGGGATTTGGCATTGCACTAAATCCATTGAAGGTGAAAATCTGCACTGAAGTGATGTACAATAACGCCATGTAGAGTAAGACTGATTTATAAAAGAGATGTACAGAGTGATGACTAGAAAATCTTATTTAGTGTTAATAAGGATATATTTGTTTGAATGCCTACTTTCAATTTGTTGCATCATTTTGAACATTTTTATAAATCGGTGTATGGTGTTAGCATTATAATTCTGTAAATTTGGATAGCACTCAAACTCTGCAAGGGAAAAAAAAGGAAACAAAATTTAACTTTGTTTTTGAGATAGTCCCCTTTTTCCTCGTAAATGAAAGGATGAGAAAAGGTAATTAGCATAAAATTCCATGGGTGCTAATAAACGTTTAGATACAATTATGACTACAAAGAAAATGGGCTTTTTCACCGTGTTGATACTTAATAGAGTGCATGAGCCGTACAAAAATTCACCCATGAAATGGATCATGATCTCGGGAGAGATAAGCGAGCACTTTAGCTCTAAACCGTCATGATCCGTATTTTTTTTTCACCGGGGGTTCCAATGAAACAATTAAAGGTAACATGCCGGTCTTGTAGGATTGTAAGCGGGGAAGCAGTACGACCACCTAAGATTCGAAGCTTGCAAGTGAAATGAGTGGAGATGGCCCTAGGATTCCCATTGATAACTCATTTGCTAAGACTATTAATGGCGTTATGCAGTGTTCGTGAAGGCAACGGCACTCGGTCACGCAGGTTTAAAAGAGTTTGTGGCCTGGCGACGGTGTTGAAGTTGCGGGGCTTTGATTAATCAAATGGGGAAATGATGGGTAATGACCATAATAATGGCAAAAGGTTCAGCCCTTATTCTGGGGCGGTCTCCGTAATTGACCGGGAATTGGTGTAGAGAGAGAGAGAGAGAGAGAGAGAGAGAGAGAGATAGAGGTAGCGTGGGAATCCCTTTGGTGGTAGTCTAGCGAAGAGATGAATGAATGAAGCCAATCCCAACAACAGCCACAAAACTACACATAAATTAATCAAACCGAGACATTGGTTTGTGTAGTCTGTGTTGGATCAGCACGTGTATATTCCACGGACTTTCAGGGGATTTGCTTTCTCACCCTTGTACCCCGCCTCACGTGCCCATCTCCCCTCAACCTTTTTGCTTTTTCTTTTGTGGAAAAAGGGCAAATCCGACATAAGTTAGCCATGAAAATGTCGAGGCATGATGCATCCGGATCGACGTCCCTGCATCTCTACCGATTCATTGCCATGGGCATTTACGTAAAAACGCCCCGTGACCCTCCCCATCTGCACCACTAGCTCCCTCTCTCCTCAATTTGCACTGAATTTGAGGTGCCATTTAAGCTTGACCTGGAATTGGTGATATACAATAATGGTACCCTTTTTCTTTTATTCATTCGACGACCAGCTGTTAATTAATGCTGGACATGCAGATTAGTCCCTTCTATTCTTCTTCCATTCCCTTCCGGACGGGATCCAAGGATCGAGTTTGTTCCCATGATCTTATAAACTATGTATATATACACATAAAACCTAGACCAGAGTCTCTCAGGTTCTTGAATATTGATCATTTGAAATATGAACATCTTTATTTATTTCCTAATCAATAGACCTACTTCGGTCTGCTCATGCTATTGGGACCCTCAAACTTTTGAAAAACTTTTATTCCAAGAAATAATGTTAAAAAGGCCTGGTAATGTTTAGTGGGTCTTGTGATATTATATATTGTGATAAAGAGAAAAGAAGAAATAAGGAGGCATTCTCCATGTTTATTAGAAGGGATAAACTATTTGTCGTCATTTCCAAAAGGTTTGACCGGAAAAAATGGAAAACTGAGACCAGTAGGGTTTTTCAACATGGCGGTTGGGACAAATTATGGGAGACCCTATAAAAATGAACAGAAGATGGTTAGCTGTCCATAATGTGAACAAAGAAGGAAGAGCTAAGATTATCAGACAAACTGTGGAGATGGTAAATGACAGTAGCGCAGAATTTCTTCATTGTAATGAGGCGATAGCCAGGACAAGGTTTCCCGTTCAGCGGACACCCATTGCCTCATTTTTGCTTTTTAGTCAATAGTAATACACACTCCCGTGACAAAAATGAGGCTGGTCAAGCCCATCTTTCCTCTCATCACCGTCTCTATTCCAGATTATTGGATTATTTATTGAAAAAGTAGAGACTATCCTGATCATCTCTCTTTTTCTTTCAAATTCCCTTGCTTCCATGTTTGAGAGTCCCTCTATAAAATTGTTTAATAATAACCTCTCTCTCTCTCTCTCTCTCTCTCTCTCTCTCTCTCGCTCGCTCTCTTTAGCCCCACCCTTAACATCTCTTCTTCATCAGCAGCTTCTCTCCCCTCATCTCTTCCGGATAAAAAGTTTGGCCCCTCTTCAAAAGTTCACTTCTTGTCATTGAGAAAAAAGAACGAAAACGAAACAGAGTTATTGACATCAGAGGTCTGCTCTTTTTCTTCTCCTTTGACCTATTTTCTCTTTTAATTCTGTGATATGTTCCTTAATATCTGTTTAGTGCTGCTGAAAAGGTAGCCACGGCTACGTCCGACTGTGTACTTCCAGTTCCAGGGTTGATCAGTTAGTTCATCTTTCATTATTTTGTTTGTCTTCTTCATTTTCGGTGCATGCTTCGCAATGGTGAAGCTGATCAATTCACTCGTTTATTTATTTTTTGTTTCTTTGGATCGGAGGTCATTCAACAGAGATTGGATGCATCAGATGTTGTGTGCACGCTCATTTCAACTAACTTTTAGAGCAGCATCCTCTCTTCTGCGTTCCATGATGAGCAGTGTAGATCACACGTAAAGCGCGTGCTTAGTTTCACTACTTGAGCTACTCCCACAATATATTTACCATAGTTGACTAGCTTCACAAAAATCCATCCTTTTCATCCGAGGGTTCCAAGACATCATCTATATTTCTCCTGAATTTTCTGCTTACCCTTCTAACCGGATGTCACTTACCATGCAATGTTTTGACAGAAGTGTGTACGTCCATCTAGGGTTGTTGCGGTGGAGGACTTACTAAGTATCTTCTATCCTTGAAAATATGAATGAAAACCATCACTTGATTTTTGAAGGCAGTATTGTTTGCCAGACACACTAATATATTTCCTTGTTTTTGTTTGATTTTGTTCTTATCCACTCTTTTGAATTTTCTTAGGTCTTTCTGAAGCTTACAGTCTGTTAAATGTTATACATGCTAGGGTTTGATTCAGCGCATGAAATATATAATATGACTATGGAGAGCATTTGTTGTATGGAGCCAGCCCCCCTACCTTTTCTTAATTTGCTCGTAGAATCAGCTGATAAAACCTGCATCATTTCTCTCTGTTCTTTGTTTTTCCCCCCTTAAGGAAGTAAAAGAAGATGATGGCAAGCAATGGACAACCGTCAGTTCCACCCGGTTTCCGATTTCATCCCACAGATGAGGAGCTTCTCTATTACTATCTGAGGAAGAAGGTGTCTTATGAAGCCATCGATCTCGACGTTATTAGAGAGATTGATCTGAACAAGCTCGAACCTTGGGATCTTAAAGGTCATTATGCCCACTTGCTACATACGTTCCTTCTATAATTCCATGTGCCTCGCACTTTTCATTCCATTCTTTAATATTTGCATAACTCAGTATCTATGAACCAAGGTAAGGAAAACCGACAGTATCTGCTAACACATCAACTTGAACCAAAGAGGGGCCATAGAGATTTTTCTTTCTGCAGATTACATAAATCTCACTTGGGAACATAATGAGATCCATCTTTTTAGTTTCCAGAAAAGACACAATGAACTGAACCAGCATTAGTCCATGTATAGAAAAGTTTCAGTTACATAACTCACCCAAAAAAAGAAAAAACAAAAACAAAGACAAAAACAAATCCCAACTTTTTTACGCATGAATTGGCTTGACTGCATGGAAGACCTGTATTGCATCAAAGAAAGAGAGGACAGTGGAATAGAACTGAAGAGCAATGGCGGAGATACTCAAACAAGTATAATACTAGATTTTTTACAAAGTGATGTAGCAAAAGATGCGGTTATTAAAATTAGCGGTCACATTTAAGCACCCAACAGTTTTCTGCTTTATTCACTTTGTAAATTGATTTTGTATATAAGTCTCAGTATCTCTGGTATTATTCATAATTTAGTACGCACCAGATCCTATTAATTATGTGCTGGTGTGGCATTATATCTCCTTGCCTTTTGACAAAATATACATACGAATGGATGTGCTACAAGTCAAAACTTTAATTACGGTGCGACTTATATTAGCAATGTATTTAATGAGGGCTTCCTTTTGTAAACTAATGCAGACAAGTGCAAGATTGGAACGGGTCCTCAAAATGAGTGGTACTTCTTCAGCCACAAGGACAAGAAATATCCAACCGGAACTCGAACAAATCGGGCAACGGCAGCCGGATTTTGGAAGGCAACAGGGAGGGACAAGGCCATCCACCTAAGCAACTCAAAGAGGATAGGGATGAGGAAGACCCTAGTCTTCTACATTGGACGAGCTCCTCATGGCCAGAAGACTGACTGGATCATGCATGAGTATCGGCTTGAAGAAGAATCTGCCCCAGACCTCCAGGTATATATCCATACAAACAAGTTTGATTGAATATTAGTCCAGCAGCTAGATAGTGGAGTTGGATTTATTTGTTGACATAACAAAAGGATCTTAAATGGATGAGAACTGAGGAACTGCTGTGGCATGACTTGAAAAAGTAGCAAGTAAATGTTCAATAATATCGATCTCTTTGCAGGAGGATGGGTGGGTGGTATGCAGGGTGTTCAAGAAAAAGAACCATAGAGTTGGGTTCCAAGCAGAAATGGGTCAAGAACGTCAAGATCATCATCAGGAGTCACATGACCACATCAGTCAGTGCATGAAGTCAGGTAGTGGTGGGGGTTTCTGCATGACATCACAAGTGGAGCCCAAGCAACATCGCCATCATCATCATCATCATCATCTACAACTACAATCCCTCCTGTGCAACAATTACAACATGGAGTGCTCCATGCACCTCCCGCAGCTGTTGAGCCCAGAGGTCGCCTCCTCCTCCTTTGGTGATGTGCAGGAGATGCTGAGGCTCACCGCTGCTTCCAATTGCAGCAGTTCCAGCGGCGGCGGAGGAGATTGGTCCTTCTTGGACAAACTTCTCGCAGCCACGTCTCACCAGCAGCAGCAGCAGCAGCAGTGCCTGCCCCCGCAGCAGGCTGATCCATGCCAGTCGCTGCCTAAACCCTATCCATCCTCCCAAGTGCAAGTCGTGGCGGATGCCGGAGCTTCATCTCACCTCAAGTTCCCTTTCCACTATTTGGGTTGTGATCCAGACATGTTCAAGTTCCCCAAATAGCTCGCTAGCTACCTAGGGTTCAACGATTTCATTTTGCTTGCCAAAATACTCATGGTCAGGATCTTAAGACAGACTTGATGATCTGCTTGTGGACTACCTTCTATTTTTCTCGGGGGGTTAGTTAATTCCAAGTTGTAGAATTGCCTCCTTTGAGCTGCCGGAGAGGACGAATTGAGGGCAAATTGTCCTTGGATAATGACTTTCTTGTGGTTTTGAGTTATCACCGCGTAGAAACTATAATGGCACGTTTCGTAGAAGAGAATCGCCGGGGATGGGACGCCCATTCCATCTCTAAAATCACCCAACCCTTCCGTCGTTAGGTGGAGAAGAAAGGAATGCCCATTTGATACCCTCACTAAATGAATAGCCACGTGGAATGGCCCATTACAAGACTAGTCAAATTGAAAAATATAATGAATCAATTTAAATAAATTAGTTATGGAAAATCTATCGATGATTTATATCAAATAACTAATTTGCCATGCTCAAATCAGTTAGGATTGGGCAACTCGAACGAAGGTCATTCTCGGTTTGGCCACACAAGAAAATATTAAATCGTGATGATGTTCACCTTTGTCTTGGATTTGTTGAAACGAATTTGAGCCACCCATTCTCTCCATTACGAGTTTCAGCTCTTAATTTTAGTATTCCAAATTAGGGTTTGAGGAATTTGTGGAAATTGCCTGACTTGTGTGGAGTAGAGTTTATATTTAAGACAAAACATGTAGCCGATGTTATTCAGGGCAATTAGTGTTGATGGGCATGTGGGCAACCCAGGAAATTGATAAAGCATTCCCATTTCGCACTGGCATTCCCAATCGGAATTGACACTTAAATTATTGTTAATTTTGTTTTAAGTAGCACTTAAGTAATCCGTCGAAATTTTTTAACATTAAAATGAGTATCATATAAAAATCATGACTCGTCTCTTACTCGAAGAAAGACGATCCAAAAATTCCCAATCATGGTTCTTATAGATCGGATCATCCTTATAATATACAAAAAGAAACTCCAAATATTTGATAATTCCGCATATTAAAAAATGGGGTTGCTCCCTTGGCAAAACTAGGATAAAGTTGAGCCAAAAGATCCGGATGACACTTCTAGTCGAAAGAAATATACAATCACCAGGTCTTTTGACCCTGCAGCTCCCGTTAAAAGCTCCTCCCCGTAACCAGGAGAACCGACAGAGTCGCAAGATTTTGGTTGACCAAACTTGGAATTCGCCGAAACAAAACTCAGCAAAAATAGAATAAAATTCTCGATCACTTTCCTTTGGACAGTTCATCTGTTGACTAACATGCCCCGTGCACACACTGTCGGTGCTCCCATAGGCCCGTTTGAAGATGACCTAATCCCGTTATTGTTTGTTTCAGAGATAAGGTCTCCCATGGAGCATGCTTCAAAAGAAATCTGAAGCTAATCCAAAAGAAAAAAATGAACGCGGTACGTGTGGCAGCGGTTGTGTGAAGATCTGGTTGAAATACCAAGGGTCGAGAATTGGGTAACATAACATTCCCGATTCTTATTTGAGCTGAAAATGATTACTAAGATATGTACGAATCATAAAGGTTTCCGTCTCTTATATGTCGAATAGAAGGAGAGACTATTCGAGGACTGTGGAAGTAAGTAAAGGAGAGGTTACGTGTCGTTGGCCGTCGTGTTCATTTCAAGATTGCTATGGGATGCCTATATTGAAGATTTAACTAAAGGGGTTTCTTTTGGATTTGATTCTCTGTGATTTAAGAGGTGCTACTCCATGATAGGATATTGATTCTCGCATTGTGTCGAGATTGTCAGCAGACAGAAGATGTCGTTGGATGACAACTGGAGTTTCTAAACTAAAGACAGAGAGTTTTGGAAAGTTGGTATTATAATTCTTCTATGGTGAATATAGAATAGTTCAGGGCTTGTGGTTTTGCATTCCAAGGAAAGGAGAAAAGATTTAAATGTAGAACGAGAGGAATAGTCTTGATTTGGCCCTTGTTTTTCCGTTAATTTGGTGGACCTCTATCACTCCAATGCATTTCAATGCATCAATCAGAAAAATAAATAACTTTATGTGTTCAGTACGTTAAAAAATTACTCCCATTTTTATATTTTTGAATTAGCATAACAATTGAAATAATCAATACTATTTTGAAATATCATCAAAAGTACAGAAGACTTGCCGTTTTGTCTTTAAGTTTGACTCCCTTATTTTTTCCCTTTTCTTTTTCAAATTTTTCAGCATGGTTTGAGTAATTTAGGATTGAGGTTAAGCTTTTGTTTGGCAGGGGTGAAACATGGAATTGATGTTCATAGAGCATGCAATCAAAGAAATGTGTCTTGATTAAAAGGATCTCCCAATTCAATATTTATCTTCCGATATTGACGGTCCATATATATGACTGTTCTGTATACTTAATAATACGATCCGTGCCGCATGAGACAATGAGATTATCATTTAATAAAGTCTTAGTACCTCTTTAAGATTGTGCAAGAGGTGATAATGATGGCGTTATTGTCGATTCAAAGCGATTACATTGAAATAAAGCAGAAAATGATCAGGTACGTGGCAGAAGAGCGGAAGAAAATCAAAAGGAGACGACATCAAATTGCCAACACTACACCACCCCCTTTACTTCTCTCTCTTTTTTCGTATATGTATATATCGTAGTTTCCTTCTTGGAATATATAGAAATGCATACAGCCCCAGTGGAGATATAAGAGAGAGAGAGAGAGAGAGAGAGAGAGAGAGAGAGAGAGAGAGAGAGAGAGGCTACAGCTACGAAGTTAAGAGAGTTCGCGTGATTCTCAACATCATCCGGTGCCAGTGACGCCTAAGTCGAGCTTCTGCTTGTCCTCCGCCTCCTCATCCTTGGTTTTACTGGCGGCGGCACCAGCACCAAAGACGGGGCCGCCGTACCCGGTGGCATCGGGGACCTTCTCCTGCAGCATGTCCACCTGAATGCTGCCCTGGTCCTGAGGGATGCGTATGTCCGTCCTCGTCCTGTTCTCCCCTCCCTCCACCGACTCGTACGTCGTCGCCGTCTTCGACTCCTTGGGCTCTGCCCCCTGCGCTCCTGACATCTTTTTCTTCTTACCCAGAGATCCTTCTTCCCTCAGCAGATCAGCACTGAAATAGGAAGGAACTGAGGAGAGGGGACACCCGAGGAGTCGTCCACGTGGAAGCCGAGGCGCCTAAAGCTTCCCCAATTGCAACCACGTGCCCCCCATCCCGACAGCTCAGCACCTCATCCACCGCCACGTCACAAACTCACGCTTTGAATGGGAAAAGGGATCAGTGATGGCACTCTGGGCTGGCTGGGCCCGCTACAGTGGGCCTCCTCCACTTAACTGGGCCCTGCCCCCCTGAGGAAGGGGCCTATGGAAGTTCGTTATTCTGTACACCGTCATGCTCAGCCATATGGTTTGAGATGGGAATTTTGTTGCTGGGAAATGGAGAAGCAAAACAATACTCTGTTGCCATAAAGAAAAGGGTGATCCATGACTTATTTTCTTATCGGTTTCTTTTTTTTTTCTTCTTCTTTTTTTGGATTAGAATGTCAATGTCCTTTTCACGGGCATCAAGAAATTGTCTTCGTAGCAATCACCACACCAATAAAACGAGTGTTATCTCTGCTGCTGGTTCACCAGCGAGGCAAGTAGGTCCATTGACTAGCGGGCTCCGGACCGAAAAGAGGGATCATGTCCAAAGCACTAATGGACCACACCAACCTGAGAACCCCACGCATTTCAAGTCAGTGTATCATTACAGGGCCCGCAGGCTACCTTGCCATGACCAGAAAACGGTTGCCTAGTGCGTTTATCGTATTATTCCCGCAATTGTTTTGCAATCACTAAGAAGAATAACGAATTTAAGGAGTCGCCAAGGACACACATGATCATGGGACTCAAATCTCGTTTCCATTCCAAACTTAAGGAGGAAGGACGCAAAAAATGCAGGCATAGTAGAAAAAACTAATACTACATCAAGGAATTTACAACCATGCTGACCACGAAGCCCAATACAGCACCGGCTAAAACTTCCACCTCCGTGTGCCCAACCGATTCTTTCAGCCTGGTTCCACTCTCTCCAACCATACCAGATATATTTTCCCCATCATCACCCATTCGTAATTGTAGTTTGCTCGGAAACTGGCTGCTTCCACCCGAATTGATGGGTAATGAAGATGGCTTTCCCACTGTGTCACTCTCCACGGATGGAGATTTCACTCGTGCTTTCTTGAGCAGAGCTCCATTCATCACCTTGGCATGTTTCCCCACTTCTCTTCTTACGCCCTGCACATACAACACGAGAAAACCCAGTGGAAGATTCCCCAATTTAGCCAACCAAACAACAGAATATTTTATCTACATTGCCACAATGTATGCAGCTGATTACAGATACCTACCATAAACCATCGTTGCAAGAATTATCATCCACAGCCTTTACAAGGAAACACAGACTAATAATTACTGTACTCTTACAAGTGGGTCACCGGTCTAACAAAATAGAGATGCCTCCTTACTTCCTTGTCATAAATTTTCAAATTCATGAACCCTAAAAGGGCTTAGACCACGAACAGGTTGACCTCTATGATATTAAGAGGTTCCGCAGTCCAAAACCATTAAGTCATGCAGCAAATACAAAAGTGACGAGACTACAGTTGACAAGAGTTGGACAACTCCAGCTCTTTCCCGGGAATCCAAAGTCCTTCAATGTCTAAATCTAGGCATCCTGTGAGTCTGATCCTCTGATTCCTCTCTATAGTCTTATATCACTTCATGGCAACTCAATCCCAAGACAACCACGAGAGGGAACTAAAAATTATTTTTAGACAAATCATGAACTTTGACTTCACTGTCACATTGAATCTGTGTCCATTGGCAGACAAGTATTCTCAAATTCACTGGCTTTGCTTTTAGACAGGATGTTGTTCTGCAGCATTCTTCTGAGGGGCTTAGTCCAATAGACTAACATATAAAGCTATAATATATGCCAAGTTGCTATTCATTCCCATCCTTTTTAATAGCCACTGATGGCAATTTTTATTTCTTGCCGATAAATGAGTTATGATATGATATATGATGTCCATTATTGCTGAACTAATAAATACAGGGCAGAGATAATTGCTAAATTATAGACAAGGCTAATGTGACGGATGGAAAGAAATGCTTTTAGAAGATGTGGGGACAGAAATAGAACAGCACACAGTGATGGAGTTCCTATCTGCTTGTTGTCTGGATGTAGAGTGTCACAGTGAATTCTGCTGAGGTCTAGGGGAGAATCATTAAGAATAGCATCAAAATTGCAAGTGATATCTTAAAAAAAAAAAAAAATTTAAAAAAAAAGGCTGCATGCCATAACAATTAAAATACTAAAATCTTCATCAAGTGAAAATTTGATAAGTGCAATTCCAGGGCCACCCATTTTATTCCTCTTATTAGGTGTTGAAGAGGGGAATGCAGCTAGTAATTATAATAAGGGCTGCTGAATGAAAAACTGCAAGCTTCTTGATGGAGAATTGAGGCAATGGCATTTGAATTAGGATATTAGTCTTCCTAATTAAGATTTTCCTACTTTAACTTGGATTAGGACTAAGAAGAGTTCTCAATTACATGCATTTCAAATGGATAACTCATTGGTTGAGTCATTAAATTCCATTATTGAGCAAGTTTTTGCTATTGAGTTACATGCTGCAATTTCTCTCTTGCAACCCTAAGTATGGAAGCTTCTGTCCGATGAATAGAGATTTTTAATCTTTTCTTTGAAAATCCTTTAATTCCTTGGCTACATTTTTACAGCCTAAGTCCCAAGCTACTGCTCAGATATACTTGTTAGGCGTACAGTTCACAGGCATTGTTCCTAGCCAGGTACTTACAGACCTGAATAGCATCTGATCAGATCATCCTACCCCACCTCTCTGTCTGCTAGGATACCAAAGGAGGTGAGGAGGTGCTTAAGGCTTCTGATATGACGACCAATCAAGTGATCAATATTCAGCTATTGAGCTAATCAACTGTAGGGAAGTTTCATAGGAGCAATAGTCTTTCAAACAGACGAAGGAGTCAGCCCATAATTAGCATTCAAAGGCATTAAGCACATGATCAAGCAATGAATTTCTCAGATGGAAGATAGAACCACCAAATTGAGTTAGAAAGGAGAAAAGGCTGGAGGAAGCCAAACCAGACCGTGCAGTCCTTTTAAGGAGACTACTGAAGTAAAAAGATGAACAGAAATACACTCTAGTTTGTGCAAGAAGTGGGAGCAGAAAGAAGCTACAACTATACAGGGACAATTCCTCTCAACCTTTCAGCCGTCAGGGGATAAATCACATTAACAAAGGAAGGTGAGGTTACGATTCTATTTGTGGGCCAAATCTGAAGGTTGTCTACCTTCATAGAATACAGGGTGGTAATTTTTCACAAAAGCATAATAAGCCACCTCGCAAGAAACAGTTAAAACTCGAACAGAGGACCGACATACAGTTTGCTACCAAATGCCACGCATCCTTAATTCTTCTTATTATGAATCCTCAGAGAACTAACAAAAGGAGGTATTCTCTTCAAATGGAACAGTTATATGTGAGGTGTACAAAATAGGCAAGATTAAAGGAGTAAGTAGCCCGCTTTGAAACGTCAATCTGGAAGGATAAGAAGAATTCAGAACCACCAAGGCAAGAATGATATGAAAAAACAAAAACTAGATAAAGAAATAAAAAGAAGAAGATTACCTGGGAATCATACATGACAAGTGCAGCATACACAACCGAGAGTCCAAAGATTGAATCTGAGAATCCCCTGCCAAAAGGGAAGGTAGAAAAGAATGTGAACCTCACGAAAAAAAGCAGAAAACGCCCGAGAAGAAAAGACGCGCGCTACACATTCCCGCGAGACCAGACATCAGCGAATTTTATCCGGACAGTCAATACCCAAACTAGGTGGAGAGCAAAGGGAGATGGGAAATTGCTGTCACGAGGCTCAAGTTAAGGTTTTTTGTTATGGGGAAACACCAGGCGCCGCCTGAAATCAGGAAGGGCGACGCAGGGGCTTTAGGGAAAACATTGAAACCATCAATCGTATCCTGAGAATCTGAATGGAGAAAGCGGTTGGTTACCTCTCGAAAGAAAGGGAGGTAGCGGTGGCCACAACTGCCTATGGAAGACAAATCAAAGAGACGGAATGAGGGGAGTCGACGCCACATATAATATGGTACAATTCACAAGGGAAAGGGAAAGGGAAGGGGGTGGGGGACTCACGGCGGAGTGGGAGGAAGGGAAACCACCGGAACGAAAGGCGACTCTGAAATCGAAATGCTTGGCATCTCCCTCCGGCGATGTGAACGGCTTGGACAGCTGCCCGATGGCCGTCGATACACCAGCTGCGATGAGCACCTACCAAGTCGCAGTAAGCCTCGGTCAGACTTATCAGCCACACAGAGAGAGAAAGAGAGAGAGAGAGAAAGGTGAGGGGTGAGGGCTGACTTTGTTGTGGGCGATTTCGGCGATATCTTGGAATCCGACTTTGGAGCGGACGACCAAGTTGCGAGAAGGAGAGGGAGAGGGAGAGGCGCAGGGGCAGGGGCAGGGGCAGGCGTACCAGATGGTCGAGTTCCAGCACCTCCCCGCCATTTTGAGTCTTCTTTTCGATTGTAATTTGAAGTCAACTTATTTAACTCGATTGACTGATTCTCCTGCGTCGGGTGCCCCCCTCTTCCTTATCCCGTCCCTCCTGTCGCACGCTGTAGAAAGCCTTGCAGCTGATCCTATATGAAATGCAGGTATATTGGCTTGTATCGCAATTCAATATTTTGCTTTTCTGTGTTGTATTATTTCACCCACCTCCGTGGATGGTATTGGTGTGTATGTAGCATGTACATCCCCAGTAGCTGATCCTATATCAAAATGTAGGCACAATCTTGAAACCACAACAGACGGTCTTGTCTACCTGGGAGCCGGCTGTCTAGGACTCTAGGGTAGAACCGGACCTCTCTGAAGCTCTCGACGAACTTTGTAAGTGATAAAGGGTGCATTGAGGAGTGCTCCCACGTTTGGAGTCCTTTTTTATTTATTTTTTATTGAATCCACAATTTCAATCTAGTTTAGTTGGCAATGCAGCGGACACACGCTCAACCCAGTCTTTTAAAAGCATATACATTGATCTTAAAAAAAAAAAAAAACGTATTTTTTATCTCCATCTTAGAAGTCCCTGACAACATGGATGGATAGCCGTGGCAAGTAGGGAAAGATGAAATAAAGAAGAGAGAGAGAGAGAGAGAGAGAGAGAGAGGTGCCACGGCGCTCAAACTGCAAAATCTTTAGTTCTATTCATGTATACATCAAATGTCGGCGATAAATTTATCCACCGTTGTCCATGTTTGTTAGAAGTACTCAAATTCTATGTAAGAAGAGTCACTAGGATTGTCGTCTTTCTGATAAAGAGTAGTATTATTATCAGTGATCGTCTTCTTGTTGGCGTGTTCTACCTTTGGATCTTTAACAGCAAACTGGGAGAAGTCGACGGGATCAGGTACGTGGGGAGGGGGCGCACTCCTCACCAGGGCCCAATTCACTCCTTCGAAGAATGGGTGTTGCTTGATCTCAGTGGCACCTCTTTTGTAGGCAATGCGCTTGTGGGGCTCCTTGACTAGGAGGCCTCGTATCAAGTCCCGCGCCATGAAGCTCACTTGTGGGGTCTCTGGGAATTTCAAGGGTTGCCCCACCACGTTGAAGAGAGTGGCCCGGTTGCCCGAGCCCTTGAAAGGAGTGGTGCCATGCAGCAGCTCATACAAGAATATGCCGAACGTCCACCAATCTACCGCACTCCCATGTCCTTCTCCACGGACGATCTCCGGAGCCAGATACTCATGGGTCCCCACGAAGGACATGGACCTCACGTTGGTTGGCTCCGCCATCAGCTCGGGCAATTGGGACTGCGGCCCTCCTCCACCCATCATCACCCCGAAGTCCGATTTAGACTTGCGGTTCTTCTTCCCAGGCAATATCCGTGGCAGAAAGTTGGATGGCTGCATGCAACCATGCACCGCAAACTCATCATCCAAGATGGCCCCAGACGAAAGACCGTTACTGCTGCTGCTGCTGCCACCGCCACCTACATGTACCGATGAGGACTTCACTAGTGTTGGGCTGACCGAGCACCGTAGTGATAAGTCGAAGTCTGAAAGCATTATATGCCCTTCGTCTCTCACCAGCACGTTCTCTGGCTTCAGATCCCTGTATACAATACCTAGCATGTGCAGGTACTCCAGCGCCAACAGCACCTCCGATGCATAAAACCTGTTACAATTAACCAGTTAATCGATTGACACACATAACTAACTTTAGAAGTATGCTGTGGTCCATTGATCACCCTTCAGATTTCCATCTTCCTAAAAATATGTCTAGATATCCTAGAATTTAGGTACAGCAGATTTTCTGAGCCACAAAACCTTAATCTATCTATTTGGTTTATCACAGTTTAGAGAAAAGATGGATCGTTATCCTGAAATTAGGATGTTTCTTATGAGTAATTCGTTAGGTGCTCGCTCATGGAGATCTGATAAATTGATGATCTATCACAGAATGGTAAGCACTGCTTGTTGAATTAAAGATAAGATTTTGGAGAAAGGAAGCAGCATTTAGTCACAAAGCTGGTTAATTAACTTGAATGAAGGAAAGAAATGTATCAAACCTCGCAGCTTCTTCTGTGAAACGCTTGTTTTGTTGCTTTTGACGGAGGGAATGCAGATTTCCTCCGCTGCAGAACTCCATGACCAAGCAATAGAACTTTTCGGTCTCGAAGTAAGAATAAAGAGTGGGCAGGAATGGGTGGTCGAGGAGCCCGAGTATCTCCCTTTCGGTCTGAGCTCGCTGGAGTTTGTTTCTGCTGGCAAGGGATGACTTGTCCATCACTTTCATGGCAAAGTGAGTGTTGGTTCCTCGGAGCTCCACGAGATACACGCTTCCTATGTCCCCATATCCTATGCGTTTCAGGAGCCGAAAGTTGCTCATGCCAAGTTTAGGACCTCCCTTGGGCACCATATTGATGGCCTCCCATCGAACATCCCCACCTGTGTGGGGCCTCAGCATCACACCCGAGCTCTCCAAGCTGTTAGAACGGCTCGATCCCTGCTGGCTATTGCAGTTCTTTGTATTTGGTTGCGGTTGCAGCGTCGTCAGTGTGAGTGGTCTACTTGTCAATGTCGCTGCAGATGAAGCTGTTGGAATTTCATTGTGGTCACGATTATTGGCATGCGTTCTTGTTAGGCCTGGAATCTGCTGCCGGCAAATGGGGAGTCCATCAACGGTTGCATTGTTCTTGTTATCCCGTTCGACTTTTCTCAATCCAACTTCACAATCTTTGGGAAATGGATCAGAATTTGCAGGTATAGCAGGCGAATCAGCTGTAGACTTGGAGACATCTTTGGCTGTTTGATCTGGCTTTTTGGGGTCACCGGGCATGTCGTAACATCCGTTTGTATCATTCTTGGGGATTGAGTCCATAACTTCAGGTTTGCTTGGCTTGTGTGCGCTCCTTATCAATCATATAGGATGCACATTCATCTTTAGAGATACAATCGCCACAATTCATATTAAATTGGAACAAAGTGGATCGAAATCAGATTGGGAGATGAGATCAGGCATGCCTCACCTTTTCACGATTCATGCACCAACAGGAATCTGGCGATCGAAACTCTATCCATCACAACATTTCTGCACCAAAAGGAGGGAAAACAGAGCATGTGAACTTGTGCTGAAATGATGTCGAATTCACTTGAGGAGGGCAGGTTTTATTTGGACGAAATCACATTTTCGTCTTCGAAAAAAGAAAAGGAAGCTTCTGATCGTTATTCCAGGAATGCTTGGAATTGCAAACTATGACTCGCATTTGCCATGGTATCAAATCAAAATTTATTGGATGCATCTGTGTCTCAAATAAAGGAGAGACCAACATCTACAGTGGTCTCCATCAACGGGGAGGATTGGGTGGCAGGCACGTCTATCGACGCAGGGTGGGGACATGGGAGTCGGCAAAACTTGTTCAATTAAGATAATCCGTGAATGCTGATATAGGCCTGCCGCATATAAAATACTTAAGCACGTAGATCAGGTTCCAAAACTAGCGTATGATGCAGAGCGCGGAGCAATAACATAACCAATGAAGGAAGCGTATGGGAAACACTGACCAATGAATAGAAAGGCCATTCGAGGAACGCACTGGCTCCAGCATCTCTATGTTTCTCAATCTCGACAGACACGAACACGCTGACCCGAATAACATGATGGTTATGGGGGCGCAAACTGAGGGTCAAATTTTTTTGGAGGGATGGATTATTGGAAGAGAGAGATGTTGGTTTGTAACCGAAAGGACAATGTCAGGTGCATGTTTATCGTCCATGAGCTGTTTCAAATGCTAGTTCCCTGAATGGTACATCGAGGAGGATCATCCTGCGCTTTCAATGATCAAGGACAACACCAGGCATTGTTGGAAGAGGGAGGGGGAGGGGAGGGAGGGAGAGAGAGCTATAATTTGACAAATCAGAAGAATAAATGGCAGAGAGAGAGAGAGAGAGAGAGAGAGAGAGATGCCAAAGAGTAAAGGAAGTTGTCACGACGTTGTTTTAGGAAATGGTCAAAGGGGTCTTCCAGGCATAAATAAACACAAGGACACTTGGCCGTTTGATCCTCTGTCTCTCTCTCTCTCTCAGATCGATTGGTGGGTTATGCCTGGAAGACCCCTTTGCACGCACACACCATCAACAGTAACCTCAGCTCATCACCATTTATGGCAATCTCTTTATCATTTCGAATGCTTTTATAAGTAATATCCACATGATAGTGTCATGACTATTATTAATTGATGAACAATGAACACTCTGCTTGATTTGTGCACCATAAATCATGTAAATGTATAATACGCGACTGGATATTATTAATATATTTAATAATTAAACAGGAGTCAATATCCATAAATTGTCTAGTCATTTATATTTTATACAAATACTTTTTCATTAAATATATTTAATCTACAAAGAACGATATTATCTCACATCTATATGAAAGAAGTACATTAAATTAGTACAAAAGAATTATTACCTTATTACTTAATCATAAACAACTTTGTAGAAATTCTCATCTCTATCTTTCTTTTGCTTGAAAATTTTACTCTCTTTTTTAAATTTCACTCAATTAGTACTTTAGGAAAGAGAAGATCAAAGAGTTCCATAAGATTAAAATAAATAAGAACCCTTCTTTCAACTATATTGACAGACCAATTGAAACTAGCAAAAATCTAATATGGAGAAGCTCAAGCAATGTGCTTATGCTGAGAAATGTCTTATCAAAGCTCTGCTATCATCTTGATCTTAGGGTTTCAATTACATACATCAGTGAAGAAAAGTTTTTTCAATATCATACTTGAATTAGTTATGTCAAGTTTAATTAATCGAAACTGAAATATGAGGGATTTGTTAGAGTAGTTATGCAAGTTAAAAGGAATTGATAAGGGAAATGAAAAGGTCGAAGGGTTTGATGCACAAATTGAGGGATCAAAAATGAAAATAACGGAATATACGGTCAATAGCAAAGAGCAAATGTTAAACTCGAGTTGAGGAAATAACTGATTTTTTAAAAGAGAGAATTATCTCCTTGGTGGACCCCGGCAGTCATTGCTCATTGGTCATTGGGCCCGAAAGGTCGGAGAGAGCCCGATGGTCCTAAAGATCGGATGAAGTCAACGACGGAATTCCAGAGGCAGAACAGAGGAGCCAAGGACAGCGGAGAAAACCAGAGGGCAAGACGAGGAGGAGGAAGAGAAAGAAGGAAGAAGGAGAAGAAGGAGAAGAATGCAGGGAGCAGTGGAAGGGATAGGGTACCTGGTGGGGACGTGGAGAGGGGAAGGGCGAGGCCTGTATCCCACCATCAACTCCTTCGCCTACAAGGAGGAGCTCACCTTCTCTCATCCCGACCCTCGCAAGCCCGTCCTCGCCTACTCCCAGCGGACCTGGAACCCGCTCACCTCCCTCCCCATGCATTCCGAGTCCGGCTTCTGGCGCCCCAAGCTCGACGGCTCTCTCGAGGTCGTCCTTGCTCAGAGCACCGGCCTCGTTGAAGTCCAGGTTCTCTCTCCCTCCCTCCCACGCCCCATCTTTTTTCTGCTTCTTCTTCTTGGTCCCTATTTTTCTTCCCCCTTTTTTATTCTTCTTGTCATTGCAGAAGGGCACCTTCGACGCGGACCAGAAAGTCATCTGCCTTAAGAGTGATCTCGTGGGCAACGCCTCCAAGGTTCGACTTAGATTCTCCTTTCCTTATATAACCCTAGTATTGCAACTCTTCCTTTTCCTGCTTGGTTTGTTTGCACCGAATACAAGGTAGATTTCCTCTCTGAAAATGAAAGGTTACCGAAATGTTCTTTTTTTGCTAATAGACTAGTAAGCATCGATGATCTTTAACTACTGAACTGCTGCTGCCGCCGCCCCCCGTTGCTGGGAACAACTTAATTCTTTTCACGACTACCGACCTCTTTCTTCTTGTTGCCAGGTGAAAGACATCACTCGAGTGTTCAAGCTGGTCAATGGGGAATTGTCTTATGTTGTTGAAATGGCCACTGCCATGACTGGTCTTCAGCCCCACCTTGAGGCTGTGCTCAGAAAAGTTTGAAACCACCATCTTCTGATTGTGTGGGCAAAGTCGCAACTGACATGCCATTGGAATGCAGGAACAAAAATCAGAATACACAGGAATAGAATAAGAGGTCAGTCTTGTGTCGAATTTGTTAAGACTTACTGATATATTGTGCTGTATGCCCATGGACAAGGAATTTGAATTGAGGTTTTTTTTTAAGGCCTCTATGCTTTACTTAATTTTTCACCCCTTTCACTTATTGACATATATCTCTTTATTGTTTATGATTGTGACTGTCCTGTGCTGCATTCAATCATCTCTGTAATCCATTGAGAATGAGACCGCTTCAGGTGACGAGAAAAAAAAAACTTAATTCACGTGGATACTGCTTGGTTCAGGATTAGGCCTGTCCCTCTCTTCTGTATTGATACTATCAGGTGAAGCAATAGGAATTGTTGGGGCTAGGAATTAACAGAAAATACAATCTGGGCAGACTGAATTTGACCATATAGCTATATCCTGCTCAATTAAATCTATTGCTAGCTCAAGCATCGGATTTCTTTTAGTTCCATCCTAACCAAAGCATGTTACCTTTCTAGCCAGTTAAGAGGGGTTGTAATAGGTAAATCTATCAAGGAGACAAAGAAGTTGCTCTCTCGAGCATCAGATTGTTTTTGAGTTCATCCTAACCAAAGCATGTTACCTTTCTAGCCACTTAAGAGGGGTTGTAACGAGTAAAATGAGCACACCTTTCCTCGACTCCCCTCACTTCTAAAGATTAAAAAGGAAGGACCAATAAAGGAACTTTCTAATGGAAGTTATAATTTTACCGTTCAAATCTACTTTCAGGGCGCATCTTTCTGACTATCTACCTCGGGGAATCCGAACTATAATGATTGAGTGCTGAATTGTTCCATTCCATTGAATAAGCTATAATCTTTCTTCTCTCACTCTCCGAATTGGAAATGGGTCCCCTAGCAAATGAAATAGAAATATTGAAGAACCGTTACTCTTTATTTTCTCCTTCCTCGCTCCTTCACCAACACTTGTGGTTTGGGATATTTGTGTTCGTAAACAATTTCGTCGTCCCTCGACCCAAGAAAGAGTTGAATGGGATGAAGAACAATATACGGAGGTGATAAATATTATAAGATACTGATACAGGTGGAAGTTGATGGGAGCTGATATAGCCGTGCCTCGATAGTTGCAATTGGAGGTGAATCTGAGAAAAATGTATACTTGAGAGCATATGCATTTCAGAAATGATACGCTAGTTTCGTGGAGGATAGCTGGTAGAATGCTGTTCAGTGGATTGCTAGATTGTTAATATCAGGTGATGTTGTGGATGGTTCTACCACTGAAAGGGGAAATAGGTGCGGCTTAAGTCTGTACTTCCAGTTCCTCGGATTTGTTATTAGGATTTTCTTTTGTGTAACTGTTGTTTGGTATTAGCTAGTTGACAGAACATCCAGATACAATTATCTAAAGGCATGTGTTCTGAGTAATTGTTTTTACCTGAAGAGTGATATTTCCTCATCTGTTCATTAGCTGGGTTGGGGATAATGTCATACCTTGATTGTGCTCTAAGCGACCACTGCTTCAAGGAAATATCTGATATCATTTAATAAGGAAATTATACAAGACACGTTCAGTGAAACGTTTGTTTTACGCGCTTGGTTATACAGTCTCTTCAGAGTAAGACATGTATCTGCTCCAGTGGTTACTTGACATGAAAAGGGACGAGTCTATGATGTTCTACAGGCTGTATATTCAACAAGTTTCTTACAAAACTAGTGACACATGTGAATTAACTCATTTGAGATATTATCTAACTTTACCCATTTTATATCGAGCCTTCCTGTTTTGTTCTTTGGTGTACAAGTAAGTAATTTCATAAGAGATCACTTATTTTGGTAGTGCTTTCACTTGAGCACGCTTTACATTACCGTTTCAATGCTAATGTTATCAGTACGTTGAAGCTAATTTCACTTTTGCATATATTATTGAGGAATGCTCTCCCCTTGTTCAGTGTGTAATTCAATTCATTCTTGTCCTATTTGCTATCCTAAAAGCCCGTCAAGAATCATTCCTTGTCTGAACATCTTACATCGAGAATCACTCCTAGCTCTCGTTGAGCCTATTCATGATAAGTCCACTAGCTCTCACATTGTTCTTCCCCAAATCACACACTTGTCGAAGGGAGTCTCATTCTGATAGGAGGAATTTTCTTATAACAACAGTTATCATTCCAGCATTAAGATGGCACCTTTTAAAGCCTTATATGGCTGAAAATGCAAAAGTCCTATTTATTGAGACAATATTGGTGAGAAAAGACTAACTAGCCCCAAGTTCATCGAATAGTCAGAAGAGAAAGTTAGATTGATTTAAGAGCGTCTCAAAACAGTTCAAAGTCGTCAAAAAAGTTATGCAGATCTTAAAAGACGCAAATTAGAATTTAGTGTGAGGGATCATATATTCTTAAAAGTTTCTCTTACGAATGGCGTAATGAGATTTGACACACGTGAGAAGCTGAGTCCAAGATACGTGGGATCATTCTTGATCTTAGAGAAGGTTGGTGAAGTCGCTTATAAATTGGCTTTGCCATTGGCACTATCATGTGTTCATAATGTGTTTGATGTCTCTTTGTTAAGAAAATATGTGCCAAATCCTGATCACAGATTGGTTTTTTCACCGGAAGTTACGAGAAAACTTAATGTATGAGGAGTAGCCTATTCACATCGTCAATAAGAAGGATCAAGTGTTGTGACGGTGAACTACTCCTTATGTGAAGATACAATGACAAAACCACACCGAAAGAGAGGCTGAAAGAGAGGTCGTCTGGGAACTTGAAGAGGAGATAAGATGCAAATATCTTCATTTTTTGATAGTTAAGATAGGATCAAATTTCGAGGACAAAATTCCTTGTAAGGAGGGTATAAACCAAAATAGAGAGAGAGAGAGAGAGAGGGGGGGGGAGGAAGAAGGAGGAGGAGGAGGAGGAAGAAGAGAAAAGGGGTTTGGCTCATACACGCCGCGGACGCCTCGCTAAGCAGACTCAACTCTATAGTGCAATGCTCGGATCGCGAGATCGACGGCTCAAGTAATGTGTGCTAATTGATTTTGGGACATCCCCAAGTGAAGTGAGTAGTATTGATGTTTTATTTGGTTTTGTGAAACTCATGTACTGGTGTAAGAGTAACTCGACATATACTTATATATGGAAGTTATGATCTATTTGTTGTATAAAGATGGATAGAGTGCTTGGTACTTTTGAGTAATGGTGGGATAATTTGGAAAACCTCTCTTGAAGGGTTATGTGCGCTGTTTTGATACATTTGATTTATATGATTGTGACTACTGAAAGATGATATGTGTTGTGTAGAGATAATCAAGTGTGATGTGAACGGGTAAAGAACTAAGTGTTACACAATAACAGAATTTCGTGTGAGTCACCTCTAAGGCCTCGTAGTCAAGGTTTAAGTGTTACATGGTGACTTGAATCACCTAGAAGCCACCTCTAAGGCCTTACACTATTGACATACGTGGTAAAGGACTAAGTATTACACAATAACGTAATTTCATGGGAGCCACTATTGCTATACGTGAGGCAATGACTAAGTGTTACACGATGACATAAACTTGTGGGAGCCACCTCTAGGGCCTTGAGTTAGATATTAAGCATGGAATGAACCATTGATATGAGATAGGACGAGTTCAAGTATTGAACCAAACCAGTGAAGCCTGTTTTGATATTATGGATGAACGGAAAATTTTGTTATTTGTTATAGCTAGATTGAAGTAGTATATAATCCATTTTATTCATGAAAGTTATTATATTTTGGTTTGGCATTAATGAGCCATGTCTTTGAAATCTAAATGTATAATGTGAATGTTTGATATTCTTTTATGATATGTACTACTCACTGGATTGTTGTTATTCATTCTACTCATCTGTCATGTTTTCAGGTCCTAGGGTTAGTGGTAAGTAGAACGGGAGTGCTACTGTGAAACTTTTGAGAGTTATATTTTGGGGTATGATTTAAGAAGTTGCTTATATAGTTGTTGTAAGTTGTTGGATTGGTTGAGTTTTGATTGTACATATTCTTTTTGGTGGACTATATTAATTCCGATGTTGTAACCAATATGTTGGTTTAACTTATATGTATATATATTTGGAGATATACATTTTGATATCAAGCAATTGGTTATTTTTGAGGTTACGTCTTTCGTGTGGAAGGACGGCCGTGTCATCCCATTTCTTGTAGTTTTGGGGTCTGACATGTAGTCAAAGTACAAGAATGAAAGAACATAAAAAGCTCAAGTAAATCATATGAACATCCTAAAATGGTTATCCCACAAAATTTGTTCCCCGTTTTGGACAATGATTGAAGATCCAAAGTTAAAAGAAAGGCCCTTGCTTGTAGCTAGATAGCTCTAGGCCAGCAAAATCAACGAACTTGAAATCCTTTAAATTAAGTGAAAAACAAATATCAAAATCAAGTAGATATTTATTTTAATTAAGATTCACCTAGCTAAGTTTATTTGTTGACAAAATGACTCACATGCCAAGCAAAAGCTCACCTATATCTATTTATTGTTGTATGTTGTATAAAGGCAGCTCGCGCACCGACTTTGGTCGCATCATATCTATCTCTACCGTACTTCTAGTCTAGCGAGCCTACCTAAAAAATAAAATAAAATCTTTTGAAGTGCTAAAAGAATGCAACATTCTCCGACCCAAAAGATGGCAACAAACGGGCAAAAACCATTACCAAACACAGTAACTCGAAACTATTTTCCGCAGCGTGTGAAATTTCAAAAATTCACACCAATCAAATCATAACTCCAAATCGATTTCCGTATATTCCCACGACTTAAAACAACACCCTAAAGTTTCATTATTGAATGATTTTGCAATTAAATAACCCTTATGATCCAGCAACTCAAAATTTACAATGTATGAAAATTGCTTTGATTAAATGAACAAGGACTTTTAATCTTTACCGAGTGCTACAAAAGAAGTTAATCCGGCTTATCAAGACCTTCATAGCATGCATGTATATGTTGATTAGGTGTTGAAACATTATCATACATCACTTAACAACGGGTCATATATGCTCTTTATGTATAAATAGCCTTCTTTCCTCTATCAGTTTAAGTTTCTAATATGATATTTGATTCAGCGTTATCCTTTCACATATGTGCGTCTATCTCCTATTAGTCAAATTTCATGTGTCGCTCCTAATTCAATTTGCACATGAGATGAGATATTGAAATATTGTCCTATATCACTTGATAATGCAACCAACCAAAAAGTTTAAGCTGATAAGTAGAGAAATATCATATGTTTATAAAGAGTACATAGGAGTTGTTATCAAGTGACGCAGAACAATATTCAAACACCTCCTCTTACATGCAACCCTGGAGTAGTACTTGGAGTTTGACTGATGGGGAATGGACACACATACATGAAAGAAAGATCATTAGCTCTGACACAATATTAGAAAATCTAACTTAAAAGTTTAAGCTATTAGATAAAGAGAGACCATATGAATGTGAAAAGCGTGTGTACTCGTTGTCAAGCGATGTGAGACAACATTTTTATATCCCCTAGTATTGTCAAGCGATGTGATATTGTAAAATTTGTTGACTAGTGTATGGTTTGCCAACCAATAAACATTGAGCATAAAAAGGTGGGCAGTTGTAGCCTCTTGAAATACCTAAATGGAAATGAGAACATAATACCATGAAATTTATGGTCGGTCTACCAAGTGCACTAAGTGGTAAGAAGAATGTTATATGGGCGGTTGTTGATTGATTGACTAAGAGTTTTTGTCTTATCAATTTCGCTTTTCACTAGAGATATGGAAAAAAAAATGTGAATGAGATAGTGAAGCTTCATGGAATTCTAGCTACTATCGTCTTTTTATAGATATCCTAGATTCGTGTCAAATTATTGGAGAAGATTACAACAAGGGTTGGGCATCAAATGCAACTACAATAAAATTTCACTCACAGTTATATGAACAGTCGATAAAAATAATTCAAAATTTAAGGATGTGTGGAGATCCTGTAGGTTTTACTTTGGCGGAACACTTACTTCTAGAGGAATTATCTTATAATAATAGTCCATATTCCAACATTTAGATGTGCTTTTTGACGTACTAAAAATATTTAGCATTGGAATTGTAATGTTAAGCGTGCTCAAGTGAGAGCATTAATAGGATGGATGATCTCCTAAGGACATATTTATCATACATCATAAGATTCGACACGAGACAGATCGATCAAGTGAATTAATTAAGGGATATATGGGAAAATTACTAAAAAAAAAGTCATAAACTTATTTATAAGGATGTTAAACCCTTTAATTTGGCCAATTCAATCTTAAATCTTTTGACAATTTACCAATGGTAGTCTTCTTGGCAAATTTTTGATTAATAATCAATGACATGGATGTCAATTGGCATTAACGTAAATAATTTTTTTTATATTTTTTAACATGTACATTTTTATATAATTTTATGATTTGTACCCAATGCTTGCGTGGATGGATGCATCTTTAGGTCAAACCAACGTGGGGAGTACGAATGGCATGATGAAACCGGTCAGAGGGGAGAAATTTGAGTGAAGAGAAAATGGGGGAAGGAGGCGTAGTAATGTGCACGTCGCACGGCGCGATTGGTGCTACCAACTCCCCTGCTTCAACATGGCTTAGCTGGCTGGCTCAAGTTGGGACGACGCGGTGATTAAATTATCCTAATGAAAATGGTAAATTCGCTTTTGACTCTTCCACCACCCTTATTATATTTGTCATTATTTTTAGTAATAAGGTGAGGAAACGCGATAATGTAATTGAAAACTCTATCTACGCGATGCGGAGGACGGAGGGATTCACGGATTATACGGAGGACTGTCTCTCTCGTTTACCGATTGATATCTCTCCCTGCCACCCGGGACTTAGCTACTCCCCACATCCCTATGTTACAAGAATGTCGTTCTTCTCCTCTCCTTCGCAGCTGCCGCTCCTTTTCCCCCACGCAAAGTGGGCAGGAGGAGAATGCACGGCCCTACCGACACCCCTTCGAAAGCAATGTGGCTACTCCCACCGCTAATGTTGACGATGCTTCAAGAAGATTTATTAAGAAATACGTGGTCATTTTTCATCATATCAATTTTCGTGACTCCTATACACTCGAATAAATTGGAGCGTTATAACGACATATGACATGTTTATGATGATTTGTACTTAATTATGACATATCGTAACGTTGTAAGATACTTCTATATGCTCTCGTCATTTATTGAAAATTTTGACAAAAATTTATGAACTCCTGACATGAATATCCAATATAAGATAAGGACATATCAACAACATAATGGAATGTTTTGGCCACACCAGCAACGGCAACTTCCATTTTTGATGTAAAAAGGAGGACCGAATTGAAAAAACACAAAAAGAAGAGTGACCCAAGAGGATTAAAGAAAGAAAATATTGAGGATATAATAAAAAAAAAATGGAGGATAAAAGTTTAGGAAACGCTTACGTGATTATACCTTAAAAAAAGTGAAAATCCGAATAATTGTTTCGATCAATAGATACACACATGACCGAATGCATCATAATATATTGCCTAAAAAATGCCGAAGGCCACATTTCTTCTCCTCGGGTTTTATTGACTTTGGATCCAAGAGGTTCTTCTAGATGCAACCTACGTAGACAAAGGAGAGAGCGCACATGTATCTCCCCCATGGACAGCTGGAGTGCGCCGAAAACAGCCTGCGCCCCAACTTCTCCGGCCGCCGCCCTGCTTCGGCAGCACAATCGTCCGGATGTTTTCATTGCCATTGAATTGTTTGCTTAGATTCAACTTCTCTTTTCTCATGGAAATTTGCCTCTCTTCCTCTTCCTTTACGCAGGATGCTGACAAAAGCGTAGTTCCCGTGAGGTCAGGAGGACCGAAAGCCTAATCATAGAGAGGGGGTGGCCAGAGGTCTCATCCCATTCCCTCCATTCAATTATCTTAATTAACACAATCAACAAAAGAAAAAAAACACCCAGAAGAATATATTAATCTCCAGCAGGAGATGGGGTCCACAATCAATCATGCAACCCCATTTTTCGTTAAAAAAAAGGGAAGAAAATCCCTAATCAAGGAGGGTCCAAGCAGCAACGTCTGGCCATTTGATTGGTGCAACAAGTAACGTGGATCTCTTAGCTATTTAAGAAGCAGAAGAAAGAAGAAACGTCTCTCGTCTTGTGAAGCTTTAGGGAGTCCGCTTTTTGTTGCTTCAAAGTATAGATTTTTCATTTTATACTCCTTGTTTGTTGTTGGTTTCCAGGATAGCTCCTTCGCCCGTCTACGAACTATGCTGCTGCTTCTACTTGCCTAGTCCTGCTTCTTTTTTGGCTTATTTATTTCCAGCCTCCCTCTCTTGCAGTAGTTGTTCCATTGGAACATTCATGATCAAGCAATCATGAACAAACTAATGCTGCCCATCACCTACATTTTACTCCTGTTGATGATCCAGACCGATGATAAGTCATTTTCTAGCTACGCTTCCCCTGCCGGTGGGAACGTGCGATTGAAATTAATACATTCGCAAGCATATGCTCCGAAGTCTAATTATGATCAGATGAAGCGCATCAGGGAGCTTGTTCATAGCGACATTCTCCGTCAGGGTATTATGTTCAGTAAGCACCACCAGAGCACGAGGAGGAAGGTATGGGAAAAGCCAAGACGCCGAACCAATTGCAGCAACATCTCCATAGGGATGCCCATTTCCTCCGGTCGGGACTATGGAAGGGGCCAGTACTTCGTGGAAGTGAAAGTTGGGACACCCCCTCAGAAGATGTTGCTGATTGCGGATACCGGAAGCGAATTGACCTGGATGAACTGCAAGCGCCACGGCCGGAGAAGAGGATTTCAGCCAACTCGATCCTCAACCTTCAAAACCGTTCCTTGCTCGTCTCGCACTTGTAAGATTGACTTCATGGATCTCTTCTCGCTTGCTCGGTGCCCCACCCCATCTACACCCTGTTCCTATGATTACAGGTACCTTGATTCTCTCCTTGCCATGACTGTATTACAGTAAATGTGCACAGGTACACAAACGTGCACTTCACTTCTTACGAGAAGCAGTGACATTAGGCCATTAGAGTAACTAACACCCTTCCGTGTTTGGTGAAATAGATACTCGGATGGGTCAAATGCGTTGGGGATCTTTGCGCGAGAGACAGTCACGGCGGAAATCACAAATGAGAAGGGGAGAGCGACCAAGGTGGAAGATGTGGTGGTTGGATGTACCCTGACTCTCCAAGATCAGAGCTTCCAGGGAGCCGACGGGGTGTTGGGCTTGGCGTACAACAACTACTCCTTTGGGACCAGGGCTTCTCGCATGTTCGGCGGAACCTTCTCTTATTGCCTTGTTGATCATCTAAGCCACAAGTACCTCTCCAATTACCTCACTTTTGGAGATGCGGGCGCCACGAGCCATTCGGGGTTGCTTTCACATATGCATTACACCAAGCTTGATCTGGCCAGCCTCATCCCCTTCTATGCAGTGAATGTAGAGGGCATCTCCATCAACGGAGAATTGCTAAAGATTCCATCCCTAATATGGGCAGCCGATCGGGGCGGTGGGACGATCATTGATTCTGGCACCAGCCTGACGTTTCTAACGGAGCTGGCTTACAGGCCTGTCGTGGGTGCTCTAGGAGAAGCACTGTCCAAGAGACTTGAGAGGACGAAGCTCGACGGAGGAGGGCCTCTGGAGTACTGCTACAACAGCACAAACCCCTGGTCTAGGTTCGAGGACTCGTGGGTACCGAGACTGGTATTTCATTTCAGTGATGGCGCTCGGTTTGAGCCTCCCGTGAAAAGCTACGTGATCGACGCAGCTCCAGGGGTGAAGTGTCTGGGGTTCGTGTCGGCGACATGGCCCGGCATCTCAGTGATTGGCAACATCATACAACAGAATCATGTTTGGGAGTTTAACTTGGTCCAAAGCGTGTTGGGTTATGCACCCTCCACTTGCGCCTCCGGATGAACGTGATTCGGGATTTCGTACTCAGCCCCACCCTCCTCTGCCGGTCCTCTGTTTTGCACACTTCTGTTTCACACATCACAAACAACTCAATGACTTCGACGATTTGTCGTATTATTGTAAATGTTGTCATCAAATAGAAAATCATAACAAAATAAGTATTTACATACAATCAGATTTTCTTGTTTTGGGAAGAGTTAGATGGACATTTCATCGTCCATGAGATAACCATGATATATATCACAAAAAGAATTGTTAGATATCTTTTGGAGATATGCAATATTCCTTTCTTTTTTTAATATTTATTTTGTAAGAAATTAGCAATATTTCTTTCCGAAGAATGTATACTTAGAAATCTCTTGATTTATTTTCCAATTTCTTTCCCAACAGTTGGTCGTTAATATGTTTTGCATTTATTATACTTGAAGTGAATTTTATTCCAAACTTAGTAATGTGAATTTGGTTGTATAATTGATTAATATTTTTTTACTTATGTTACTATATTTAAGATTTTATATAAAAATTATTGTCACGATGGTCAAATATTGGAGATTCAGTATTTTATATTTCTAGAGAAAAAAATTTCATATTAAATCAAAAGGAGCAGGAAATATTATTTAGAAGCTCCAATTAATTTTTATTAAGATATATTTTAAGGTGTGATGCAAACTATGCTTTGAATTTGTCGCTGCTACAATGTCTTAGAATAGTTGTTATATTAGTTAAACAATACCGATAGATTAATGTGAGTTTTGTCAAGATTTATTGAAATACATTTAGTATTGAACTCCTTCAAAAGCTCATTTAAGAACTTGCTATAAAATAATGGATATCAATATTTATTCTCAAGTGATAGAAAATTTTTTCATCAAATATGAATTAAAAGCAATTATCTTTTATAATTCATTTTAATCATAGCTGAATAATATAAAGACTTATAGTAATTGGCCCTTAATTTTTATCTTTGCGCTTTTTAACGTGTTTCAAATTTAAATATTTAAATATATCCATAATCACACATATAATCATAAGAGTCCTCACAACTATGCATTTAGTCATATATTTTTATGAAATGCGGGAAATTATGTAATAGTTAAAATATATTCTTTTCCTTTGTAAATATTGTGCAATTTATTCTTATCAGATGTAATTTATTCTTCTTGATTTTCAGATTTCCGTTTTTTCATAATAAATGACGTGTAATTTTGCTGATAATTTTCTAAAGTATACTTTATCTATTTAATAATCAGTTATCAATATTGTAATACTCATCAATTTGGCAAATGAGGTATAATTCTTTATTGATCCATCTTGTTATTTATCTTTTTATGTGATTTGTTTATCATAAAGAGTGTTTGGAGAGTCAACTGGGGAGATCACCGAGAGGTCCTAGTCCATCAACATATTTAGTTAGACTTATATCCAATTACATTCACTTAAGCGAATAAGTTATGAATATCCAATGGGACCCACCTAAGCCAACAAGTTATGGACTTAAGTCAATAAATTATAGGTCCAATTTAAATTATATTAACCGCTGCATACTACACAATTAAATGTCCAATACCTTAACCTAAGGAGATCGTCTAGAAGGAGTTCAAAGGTTTTGATATTTTATCTTTGCAACATCCATTTATCACTGAGAAAATGACACAAATGATTTTATATTTTGGGTCAATATGTAATGGTATTCTTAAATCTTTTATTTGTTCGATGCAATTTTTGAACTATTGCTTAATATTCAATGTAGTCCTTCTATTTACTTAAAAAGATTGCAATTTTTAAAATGATGAATCAACTTATGCTTCTTTTTATCCATCTATTTTAGAAATAGGAAGAGAAATTTGACCGTTAGCATATCATCGTCATTTGATAACGTGGATTATTATATCCTCATTTTGGAGGTTAATATCCACATATAACTTCTTTTTTTGTCTACCGTTCAAACTTAATTGATTGAAAGTCACATTACAAAATTCCATTAACTTGAATTAACAAAAAAATGACAATGAATATGAAAATATCTTCATATGGATTAGGAATTAGATTAAATTTTACTAATAGCTCAGGCCCTGCATTGTCTAAATAAAAAATTTAAGGACGACACAACGCATTGAACCAAAGTTTAATAATCATTTATGCTATTTTCCCTTTGCCTTTTCCCTGTTTGAAAGTGGACCTTATTTGTGGCGGGGTCAAGTTAATCTGGGTCGAGCTCAAGGGCGCTGTTATTACCATGCCTAGGCCCAGCAGCTGAGCCTAATGTTTTTCTACCTGGCCATCCCTTTCAGGCCCGTTCAATTAAGCCTATCTGAGAAGAGAATTTTTGTAGATTTTTCTTGGGTCAGATCTTCAAACCATCTGCTTCCAATATCCAATGTTTTTTCTCTTCGGAATCTTGTGGGCTGAATATAATTACAAAGTTCACCCTTACGCATACCATTAACTTTGACAAACTGAAGATACGGCATTACACATTTACACTCTCCTTGAACAGTAAGGCCAAGAAACTCCAGTTTACTTCAGGGAATCCAATATTTAATTAGTTCAAACTTTATTTTCATTATTTAAGTCAAATCATATTGAGTCGAACCGATCCAGTCCCGATCCAAGTTTGGGCTTGAATTTTCAAGCTCGATCAAACTAGTCGAATTCTAGCCGCAACCAATCTAGACGAGTTCAAATGACTCAGATCCACCACAGCCCTACTATTTGCCAAAAAGGTCATGGGCAAGAGCATACTTGTCTCTGGTCCGCCAACCTCTCAACTTGTCAGTTTCTAGAGACAACAGGACAAAGAAAAAGCGATCTCAACCCACAATTAGGCTACACAAAAGCTATCATACATAGGAGGTTCTACAATCAAATTAGGAAAGGAAAAAGAAGGGCACGGATGAGGAAGGTTAAGTCGAGTGGAAGAGTTGCGACCTGCATTTTAGAAAATCTGGTGCCTAGTATATCCTGAACTCATCTTGAAACAAATGTTTGTGCAATGCACATCTTCAAGCTATAAATGACTACCCCACAGAATTGTTGTCCCTAGTATATCAAGACATCAAAACATTAATGAACAACCACACGACGAAATTGTCATATATATGCTGATGAACTTGACGTTGTCAGGCTCAGGCTCTCTCCCTTGTCTGACAAGAGACCAATTGCAAACAATGCAGCTTCAATTGCAAAATGCAAACCTAAACAAAAACAAAAAAGGGAGCTTGAACCTTATTTGGAGCTTTGTCCTGGTTCACCCTGGCCACGCCCAGTACGGCCACCACGTCCACGAGCACCTCGGCCACGTACTGCTCTAGCACGGCCCCTGTTGGATGGGGGAGTCACAACTCCAGCCTGTCTCAGGGCAGCTCGCTCCCTGGCTCTCTCCAACAAATTAATGGTAGTTGAGGTGCCACTGGCTGGTGAAGCGCGTTTGCTCTCTTCCACTTCAGCATTAATACTGGAACTACTATGTACCAAGCTTGCAACTTCTGCGGAAGCACCAGCATTTTCACTGCCTGCAGCACCTTCAGAAGTCTGCTCAATCTCCACCGTCACCGCATCACTCCCCTCATTCACTTTATCAGAACCTTCAGCAGTTTCTTCAGTTATCTCACCATCTTCAACCTTTTCAAGCTGTGGAACTTCAGAAGAGTTGATCTCACTCGGGTCCGTTACAGTAGCTCCGACATCCACATCATCAGCCCTACATGGCGAAGTTGTGGGAGTTAATGCCTGCTCAGGCTTGACTTCTTCTACTTCTGGACTCTCAAGAAGATTAGACACATCACCACCGCTCTCAACATCTGCAGCATCTGGAATAAGCTCTCCTTCTTCTTTATCGCTAATGAACTCTACGACTGAGTTAATATGGTCTTGATCAGTGGGTTCCTTTGACCCATCATGTGACATGATTCCTGTATCACCTGACTTATCCAGAATCTCCTCAGAGGAAATACTTTTAGCATTCTTCCTTTCAGGATCACTAGCCTCCTCTAATTGCTGTGATTCCCTTTCCTCAGCCTTCTCCTCAGGGACCTGAGCGTCTTCCTTCTCATCAACAGCTTCCTCACTAGGAGCTTGGGGTAGATCATGAAGTGCATCAAAAGATTCCTCAATCATTAGTCCCACATTAAGATTCTCCAGAGCAGACCCGTCTTTTTCTTGAGCAGCATCTTGTGATACATCTACTCCTTTGGACTTCTTCATCAAAGGCGCTGGAGTGTCACCTTCTCCTTGGGTCTGGGACTGCTCATAAAGCTCAGAAGCAGGTGATGCCAGACGTTTACGAAGTGGATGCTGCAATGATGCCATGATATTACTTTCAGTGTCGGCAGGAGGTCCAAGCTTTCCACCATTGTTAGAACCTTCAGCATCAGTCATCTCAACATCCTGAGGCTCATCAATTTTCAGACGTGGCCGAACCAACTTCCTCCCTGTTTTACGAGTTTCAATATTGGGTTTAGGATGAATGAATCTTCTTTCCTTTTCTTCCACAGCTTTAGGTGCCATGTTGCTTGTTTCAGGAGCACTTATGGTGGCTTGAGCAGAAGCAGCAGAAACTGAAAGAACATTCCATTCATTATCAACCCTTCAACACTAATATCATTTGATTTCTTTTTCTTAATATGCACAACTTATCTTTGGCGCAAAAAGTACACAAGTGACCCACATGTACCATACACTTAGGAACAGGAACCCAGATCTGCCCAAGTTGCTTATTCCTCCAAGAGCTAGGCTATCTTTAAATGATTGTCACTAGAACTCGAATATTGAATCATAGGAGACATTACAGCATTCAAAGCAGTAAAAGGGAAAAGAAAAAAAGCCTTGACATGTTATTCCTACACTGGAAATACCATGAGAGAAGTAAACCAAGTTACCTGCAGCAGCAGCCAAGGAAGTCTCCACATCCGGAGTAGAAGCACGAGCACCAAGCTCAGTGGCATGGGTATTTGCAACTCGTTCAAAATTTTCAATGGCCAACACATAGCCAGAGGCGAGATCATCTAATAAGTTCCCAGAAAGAAGCTGAATGACCGAGGTTCCCTAAAAACAACAGCAAATCAGGTTTGAATTATACAGCAAGGAGAGAGAAAAGAAAATTCATGTCCAAGCATTTAAACAACTGAGTAGAATTATCGCGGAGATTTGCGAAATTTCATCATTAATAGCCAAACGAACTTTGGGTAAAATATTCTGGGATCAAGACTGCAGGCGATATATAGAGCAAATGATACCACAGGACACCTGCACAATACTCCTCATGGCCTGAATTACTCAAGTACAAATTACTTACTAGCCAGATATAATGCAGATGACATTTTTACCTCAGGAAGACTGTCTTTGGCATGCTTCAGCCTTTCCAGCTCATCAGAAACCTGCCTCAAAACTTGCTTATGTTTCTCAAGTTCCCTTGCAACTTTTGTTTTCTCCTATGGATAATATCAGTCATTGTAAGCAGAGTAAGGCAATAAATCTATGCAAAATGAACCAGTTGCGTTGTGCATAAGTGCTTATTTAATAGTGCTCATTTATTAAACAAAAGATTCCTCTCCTGGACACATACATTTCCACTGGAAGTATGCCTGGAGGAGGCAAGCCTTGCCCATAATGCTTGTTAAACACAGACATGAGAGTGAAGGATAGTGATTCATCTTAAAAACAGAAAAAAGGGTATCTTGAAACATCAGCTGGCTTGTGATTAAGCATAAATCATGAACAGCCAACAAGCAACTACAAAAGGATCATTACTAGGACATGATTCATTGTTGGAGAAACAAAAGGTATTGACCTTGCTGCATGATGCCAAAAGGCAATTTTGAATTGGATAAAAGGGTTAAAGCTAATCCCAGGCTCCGATAACAAAAAAATTTGTCCTCATCTAATTATGTGCATATAATTTATAAGGGAGAAGCAAATTACCTCATCAGCTCTTTTAATGGAGTTCACAATCGTTTCCTCAATCTTTTGGCGCCTTTCTCTCTCTTTCTTCAATCCATCCCTCTGTCTCTCGACAGTTTTCTCCAAAATCTAGATTGCACCAAGGAGAAGTTAGCTGCTGCTTAAAGCTAGCAAACAAATTTAAGAAGTCTAAAAGCAGACCTGTATCCTGGCCTCTTTTTCCTCCTTCTCCTTCATGACCTGCTCCAAGTTATCTCCGATAGGCCTTCTCCCTATAGCAGACCAAGAAGACTTATACAACCCATAGAAAGAAGAAGCCACCATCTCAGATCAAAAAACTGAATCTTACCTTGCTTAGATTCCTCCAACTGCTTTGAAAGAGCTTGACTTTCTTTAATCAGCTCCTCTTTTTCCTTTGTCAGTGTCTCAGCCTTTCTCTTCATAGACGAGATAACAAAAGGAAAGTAGACAAATTTATTGGAAAGAGTCAGGAAGTATAGAAAACAAGAACCAATGCACGTATCCAAGCTATCAAACGTATCAACAAATCAAGGAATCAATATATTGGCTATAGAATTTTCACATTAAGGAAAGGAAAGAAAAGAACCTTTAATTGAGCTATTAGCCTTTTATGCTTTTCCTGCATGGCAACCAGTCAACAGATAAACAATGAAGAAAATAACCCAGTGCTTCTTCACCTATTTATCATTTTGAAGGATCATAGAGTTACCTCTGTCTGCAATATATCATGAACTCTCTTTTCTTTCTCATTCAGTTGCAACCTACTATGCTCAAGGTCCTGCTCCAACTGCGAAACTCTATCTTGCTTTTGAGACAGCAGCCTACTGATTTCTTCGATCTGAGTATCCCGCTCTTTCAACTTCTCCTGCCCAGGAAGAACAGATAAGTTCCAAGCATTGTTTACAGTAGTATTTGACATTAAAAGTATGTAATACCTGCATTTGTGGAACATCATTCTTCAAGCGATCATAATGCTCTACATCTATGTTCTTGCACCTTTCAATTAACTACATAAAACCAGAGGTCTCAGAATGGTGAAAACATCTATCTCAATCACCAAATTGTCCAAGTATGCAATACCTCAGTGACCCTCTTCTCCAGACCGTCTTTTTCTGTTCTCTGTGTTTCAATTTCTTTGTTAAGGGCTTCCAACTCAATCTGTTTCTCCATCAAAACATTCTCCAGCTTTGCACACTCAGTTGCAGCCCTGTGAGTTTCTTCTCGCAATTTCTAAGTCACACAAAAACCTCCATCATAAATGGAAGTGTGGAAACAGAACATAGTTGAACACAAAATTATTATACTCGATAAAAATATCCGATTTCCTTCTTTATGTACCTGGCATTCCTCGAAATTGTGTTTGTTTTCCTCTCTGAGTTGCAGATTGCTCTCACGAAGCAAACTGATTTCCCTAACCTGAACAGGAATTCACATAAAATAAACATGGAAAAATGAGAGACTCATACTGAACAGGCCAAAAAAGATCCTACACACAATGATATGTGGGTGTGGGTGTGGGTGTGTGGGGGAAAGAGAGAGGGACGAAGACAGAGAAAATGGAGTCTATACTGCAAAAAGCTTTCTCAATAACAGAAATAAATATTCAGCACATCTAAAGTGAAGCAGACACCTTATTACAACCTCAATAAGGCTCAGAAAACAATAATAGAAAAAAGAAAACGGCAGAACCATCACCTGAAGCTGCAGGGATTTGAACTCATCTTCTGAGAACAACAATGACCTTGAGCTTGCACGCTCAACACGAAGTGACTCCTGGGCAGTTTCTGCTGCCTTTAGGGCACTCTCGAGCTGCATAATCACCATATTTAGACAAGAGAACAAAGAAAAGGGATAGCCTATAAATGGTAAAGAAAAGATCAATGAGATGCAACCATTTAATAAATGCTGAATGAGAAGCTCTTGCTCATATGCAAACACATGGATAAAGGAACAAACATAACAAGTAGCTTTTTAGAGAAAGAAGAGGAAAATGCCAAACGATTTGTCCAAGAGGGTAAAGTTTAATATAATTATAGCCGCACAGCATCGAACCAAGAGAGAGAACATATGGTAAAAGGGCATTAAGGTAATCAAGAGCAAAAAAGCGCTGTTCTATGTAAGGTACAGAATCACTTACTTGTGATTGTAACCGCAACTTTTCCTGTTTTAACAAAGAGATCTCCGTTTCCGCCTGTACAAGATAAAGCTCCCAACTGAGCGAGAAAGTGGAGTGGCAGGACACTTGGGTGGGTGAGAGACCGAGAGACACTTACTATTTCCTTTGACCGTCGGAGATAGTTTATTACATTCTGCAAGCCAGTATCATCATCCGCAGAGATTCCAGCAGAAGTACGATCTCTCTCAGCCAGTTGAATGTGCAGAGCTCCAAGTCTATCATGCAGTATTTTATTCTGCATAAGATATGTAAAATTCAACATGGACTGTTTTAATTGGAGATGGAGATGCTAAGCAGATTTATGCTTTGAATGCTACATCACGAATTAGATTATATAGAAATGACTGATAGATGCAGACGTCAGTAACGTAAACTAAAACTGTTCTTATGTTAATCACTTTTAACTATCTTTCCAGATATAGCTCTGAAACTAGCATAATTCCAGAGAGCATAATCATGTAAAACAGCAAATACAGTTTAACAACCTGTTCATTCAATTCGTTGTACTTTTTCTCAGCTTCTGCTTTGGATTCCACTAGCATTGACTTCTCGGCTTCCCACCTGGCCTTCAATTCATCCTACAATTTAGCAACAATTAAGTCATTGACAGCTGCTAAGACTGATTTAATAATACAGTTCTGTGAATTGTCAACATATTTCAGAATAAAAGGAAAATACAATGCCACAAATGAAATCCTATGAATATTTGCTTTTCCAGTCCTTTTTTCTGCATGTTTTTTCTTTTGCTACCCCAAGCTGCTAGGAGAGGAATAAAAAGAATAATTTACCAGTTGATCCATAAGCAATCACGAGTGCAACTTCAAATTGAGACTACTAAGATAACTATAGAATAGTAAAATCTTTTGATTTTATAACCAATGCTCCTTACAATGGCAATTGCTGTTTTTGCATTCACTGCAGCAATCATTCCAATTTCTCGAAGAGTGTTTCTTTTTAATGAGCTTTAGACATACGTATTTCTGTGTTAACTAAGAATAAATATATGTCAACCCATTCCATCACTCTGTGAAAGTGATGTTAACTTGGCATGCAACTGGGTTCTCAATCTATTAAGGAAGAACTTTACAAATCCCATGCAGATCTTAAGGCCCATATACATTGTCAAAAAGCAGACTAACTCCATGGGCTTGTCCCACATAATCAAACATTTGAAGCAACCTGAATAGAAAATCTAGGTTTTTCAGCTCTAAAATTCAACTAATCCTACGATGCAGTAGTGCTACTCTGTGTATCTACCATAGCTAGGGAGGTATTGGCATCAAATATTCACTAATAAATTACAATTCCACATCGCAACCAACAATTTCTTTAAGCTCCTTTCCCCTTCCTACTTCAGCTCACTCACAAAAACAATAACCAAGCAAGTGTTATTTCACTGCAAACCTTCCAGTTCAAGGAGTTTCAATAATGGATGGCCATCTATCTGGGAATAAGCATACTAGTAGAAAGTAAAAGAACCAACTCACCCCGTTGCATCCAGTAAAATAACGTGTCTAAGATCTAAAGTAATGATATTTATTTTTAAGTTCTTGCCAAAGTACCACTATACTTGTCATTACTCTTCTACGACATTGCCACAACTGCACAGAAGCATCTTCATCTTGGTTGGTTGAGAACCGCAGAAGATGCGGAATTCACTTCTTGATTCATGAATCCCACCTATATTATACGAGTCAAGTCTCCATCAAATCCCCATGATTTTATGAATATTATTCCCAAATAGTAGAATCCACAGTGATTTGCTACTAAATAGGATGCCAATTTTTCTCTCAATCAGAACTTTTGAATTCCATGCTTCCCATCCTTACTACTGAGTTGAAAGAGCTAAGGTTCGGTTAATCATTCCAACCCATATTCAAACATATCCAGTCTGATACACAAGCACTATAACATCTGTAGAAAGGACACTGAGATACGTCTTGCATGCGCCTAATAAGCACTTATATGTCTCAGCAAAAAGATAGGGTAAAGAGCCAAAACTTGGCATAGATCTCTATTGTTGTAGCTAGCCCTCCGTAACTCCTTATAATGTCCCGTCACATATATCATGCACGCACATCACAGCTAGCAATGACATAACATAAGGCCTTTTTATTCTACAATTCTCTCAAAATGACTACTCACCGGACTTTTTCATGCACTTACTCCAGTTCCCTAAAAGACATATCTCCTCTCTACGATCACAAAAAATCTTTATCAAACTCTTCAAGGGATCTTCTTTACAGCCATAGACCTTGTCAACAGATAAATGATCACACAAGTTAAATCTCCTTGCCAAATACAAACTGGTTCTCCAGAGTATGACCCTTTTTGCCTCATCTATTGCTCAAATACTCTTTCCCACATGGTATGGAGAGGCAGAGAGATATTTACATCACGATGATTGTTAGAATGTCCAACTCAAAAACTGATGCGTGGAGGGAGACCACATGAATGTAAGGCCCATTGAAACCCTATGGACAAGCAATGTAGGATACACTTAACATTGATCCTTTATTTTCTAGGAACAATGAATATCTCTTATTTTATAATTTCACTGTATTCTACTTCATTTCAACAAAGCATGCAGTAACTTAATGCTCCTACTCTCAGTTGTAAGGAAAAGTATGAGGTAAGATTACACGGCACACTTACAACATGGAATATTCATGTGATATAATTTAGCAACACTAAAGCTGCGATGAAGTACATACATTCTCACTTTTCTGGGAATTTGCCAGCCTGCGTAATTCATCTGTCTCCTGTTGCAATGAAGCCAAAGCTTCTGATGTTTTTGTCAACTCTTGAATTGTCTCAGATTGCAGAATAACCTGCCAAAGGTAGATTGTTCACATCTAGCCTTAGAAACAGAAATTTCAAAAACCCAAAGCAGATTGTCTCAACACATGAAATAAATCAAAAAAATGTATTTTTGTTCAAAAATGAAATCTTATTGGAACTGTCCATATCCAATTCGTTCTTTGGAACCATATCACATCCCGGATCTGATGATATAGGATGCAATCACAAACCTTCAACACCAAAAGATAAAATAAACAAATACAATTAAAGCTTGTTTCTTTTGCATCAAGTGAAAGTAAAAAGTACTTTTTGCCCTCCTGCCAAATTTAAAATAAGTGTTTCAACGTAAAAAAAAAAAAAAAAAAAAAAAAAAAAAAAAAAAAAGTCAGAGAGTGTGTGCCACCAGATCAAAAGTAAAAAATGAAAGTCAATCAAGACAGACCCTAAGATTGTCTGAACGAGTGAAGCTATCTTAGCTCTCAAGGACAAGAAGATTAGGGCAGGGATAGAAAACCCTAAGTTCTCTTGAACAGGATTAGAGAGATTTCAACCAATCTTTCCAAGCTTAATTACTGAAATTATTACAAGTATCTTGTCCAATTCATTTGATTTGACAGAAATACATGGTTAAAAAATGAAGGCTATATGGGTGTTTTCTTTTAGCTTTTTCTTCATGAGATAATAAATATTTGACCCCTATTTAAGATTCAATACCTTAAATTAATAAATTTAAGTAGATTTTAACGTTTGATGTCATCTTAGATTTCCATAACCTTTGGTGAGAAAGCAAACCAGAGATCTAGATGAGTTTAAGATTGAACCAGACAGGCACAAACTTCAATTATGTCATTGAAGTACCTGTCGTTCGTAGTTAGCCTGAGCAGAACGCCAGCGCTCATGCTCACTCTTCCACTTATCTTCCAACAGAGAAATCTTTGTTTCCAATGTGTCAACTATGGAACTGCACAAAAAAGTGGTATCTGAGAAAAGAGATTCCACATTTATTCACATAAGAGAGACAATTAAACTTGTCAGATCATCATCTAGCATCCCTGCATAACGTCACCACAACTTTTAAAACAGCGACATGGGCATTGCATTCAGACTTGCAAATTAATCATGCAATTGGATACTACTAAAATAGAGGTTAAAAGTAGTTCTTTACAGATATACAAAATGGAAAGGATATTTTAAACTGAGCTCAACCCCTGCAAAAGAAAAGGAAAACATTATGTGTTCCATGTTACTAAGGAAAAAAATACCCACCCTTTAAGCGTGTTTCCTTCTTTCAAACTAGTAATTTCTGCTAACAAAGATGCAAGGGCCTCTTCCTTCTCAACATTCATAGAAACCACTTGCTGAGATTTATTGTTGACTTCAGTTTCCATTTGAGAAAGCCTCTCCCTTAGTGAAACTACTTCAGCTTCCAAAGATTGCTTTAATTTCTCTGCCTACAGAATATTTAAGGAACAAAATGCATCCATGAACGTGTCAGTATAGGTATAAACATGTCAAGATCAAACAGACTAGCGAAGCTACCTCTGTTTTGAAGTTTTCATGAGCGCATTCCATCTGCTTCAATGCTGATTCGTTCACTTGTGCTATGCTTTTGTACTGCAGACTCATAAAACAATTTTTAACTCCTCAAACAAAATTGAAACTGTACTAGTATGTCCTTTCAAGAGCTATGTGGATACCTGTAGCATGTGCTCCCTGTTTGCCTGTGCTTCTTCTCTTAGTTTCTCTATTTCTTCTTTTGCAATTTGCAGTTCTGAAATAACCTGAGAAAACAAAAAACCAGTGATGAGACCATTTTATAATCTTGCTCTTATTCCAAGTCACCAGTTAACTTGCAAAATGACCACAGATAAATAGAAAGAACATTTGTTTCTTATGGAAGCTAACCTCATTAGTTGAAATAGAGAGACTTCCACCAGCATTAGCCACCTCTAATATCTGCATCAATGAAAGGGTTTACAGGGAACATTTCTTTTCAAAGCAGAAAGATCTCCATCTCATTCAACCATTACCAGAATTAATTGATTATACAAGCATAGGCACCAGAATTAACAAACAAAAACGCATATGAAAAGCAAGTCTAGCATCATCCTAGTCAACCAATCATGATAATGTTCAACAAGGACGGTAAAGTAATGCACCTTTGAATCTGAAGATCTGATCCTTTTCTCCAGATCAGATAGTTTAGCCTGTAAAACAGCAAGAAATGTTACTTGCGAAATTCATTTTTCCAACATAGTACCTCGCGGAGGAAATATGACACTGAAAAGAAATGTCAAAGTACCTCAGCCACAGCTGCCCTACTCTCGGCACCTGCAACAGCATGCAAGGCACTGGCCAACTCCTTTCCCATCTCTTCAACTTGTTTCATTGAATTTTTTAAAGTCTGGTCCCGATCAAGCGTTAACTTTCGAACATTATCATGTTCATCTTGTAGCTCCTTCTTAGCCTCAGCCCATTCCTTCTGCAATGTACAGTTTTCAGCAGCAGTTTAAGAAAATTTCTGTTGCGTTTCGAGCGACTAAATCAGGAGACCATAACAGAACTTTAATTCAGGAATATGAATCCCTTCGTCATCAAAATACATTTTCAAGCATCCAAGGACGAGAAATTATTCTCTTCAAACAGGCAAAAGCAAAAATTTCAATGAGGAAAGCATGAACTTCTTATCCAAAATCTACAAATACCATCACCATTTAAGTGCAACTTTTATCCTATCAATGGTCTGGCTAGCATGATGCTTATCATACACTGAACAAATGCACCCCTTTATATGTTGGTTTTTGCCCTGTCTCTGATAAAATTGAAACTGAATCTTATTATAAACCCTTTTCTGCAGTTCCGAAGTTGTTCACCGAGATACCACATGCTTCATATGAGAGTCATCAGCTTTTTCTTCATGGCAATCCATATAGCTCACTCTAATTTTAAGTCTTACAACCCCTAATCAGGAAAAGCAGCACATTACGGCAATTTAAATACATCATGATCATTCCCACAATTTCTGAAGTCAACAAACATTACACACGTTTGTGGAGTAAAGGTTGTGTGAGATTATGTAATCCCACCGCCAACTGATCTAAAAGCTTAAGTTGTTAGATGAAGGCGTGATGTAATATTTAATTATTCTAACACTTCCCCCTCATGCTTAGTCCAGACTTCTTGCCTAGTACTAAGCGTGAACATATTTAATTGAAGAGGCAAATGGAGCCCGGAAAGATTGAACTCAAGACCTCTAGCTCTGATACCATGTGAGATTTTATGGGACCACTACTAACTATTCTAAAAGTTTAAGCTAGTAGATGAAGGCATGGTTAAATTTTTTAGCAGGTTGCACCACTTAAAATATAAGCAGGACAAGGACACAAAAATTCACCTGAATACGCTGGATATATTCCTCCTGCCTCTTCTTCTCCGCAGCCCGTGCTTCCTAAGAATCCCAGAGTATGAGTTAGATTAGAAAACAGCACTGCAGCATCACTCCATAAGAAGTAAAGAGCTAATTCTAGGGAAATGCACCTCACGGACTTCGTCAGTGCTCTGAATGGTGTCCAATGTAGCCTATATTCAAAGAAAACAAATAAAAAATGTACACATAATTTCTATTTAAGGAAAAAAAGTGTAATAAAAGTTATCAGTTGTTCTCAAGAATGTCAAATTCAAAGCACAGCAGTTATGACAAAGTGCGATTCTTCCAAAGTGCCGTATAAGATGAAAATGGTGTCTACAGTATATTGCTGGTGATATGCCATTCGTACTCGGTCAAAATGATTAATATGGTACAAATGAGTATTCAAAAACTGCTATAATGTATGAGACACTTCACAGAAATAGCAGTGTTGCTAAATGATGAGCACTACATGAAACAAGAGACCCAATTAGAGTAATCATCATAAATAATAAGGAACTAGGTCACCAGTAGATAATCTATACATATGACCTTCAATAGAGATCTCTTTAAGCCAACACAAATTGTGACATTGAAATTGTGCAAATAAGAGTGGTATTTTACCTGAAGACGATAAAGTCTTTCTGACAAACTCTGAACTTCAGCACAAGCCCTCCTTTCAGCAGATGACAATATGTCTTTTTCTTGCTTCAGAACTGCAACCTAAGGTAACAGATAAAGAGTCAGCACCAAGGACAAGGGAAAGAAGAAAAGGGAAGAGGCGTCCAGTTTATCCACTTCATAGTCCTTACCTCCATATTCAACTTCCGAGTAAGCTCCTCAGCAGAATGCGAAGACTCTGAACTTTCACGAATCTTCCGCTGGTAGTCAACTATCAACTGAGAAAACTCCACATTTCTTGCTAGAACTCCATTTATTTCCTCTCTCTAAAATTGTTACAACATTAGCAAATTAGCTTACAGAAAGCACAATTCACGTAAACTGAGTAATAATAAATATGCTGCAAATCATATTAATGCCTCAAGGTGGTACATTTCTAGGAGAACGATAAACACATGTACATGACTTCATAGAGCTAAACTAAACAATGATTAAATCTTTGGAATACTTCGTAGAGAAGGACTCTGTAAGACAGTATCATCTATACAGAAGGGATAAAATATGCCTGCCCACGGGGGAGCAGCTACCGTGAAACTAGTGTGTCATTTGACTGAAACTCTCTGCAGTAATAGAAGTAACTTCAGATCATGTGCACGAAGACTTAAAACAAAAATTCGGAGGACATATATTACCTTGTGTTCAGATTCATTCATCAGCCTATCAAGTTTCTCCCTCGTAAAATCTGCTTCCAGGGCCATCTTGTCCCGCTCTGACTGCAATAATATAATCTTGCTCCTGAAAATATGAACATGCACTCAGGTAGGACAATGAAACTGGTAGCAGAAAGGATGGCATCTCTATGAAGATATAACAGCTCATCAAACCCAAACGCATGGCGATGTTCATCCAACAATAACAACCTCCATCCACTTCAACCAAGTTACACTGTGAAGAGAATAGGGGGGAAAAGGACCCACAGTAGTCTGGCCTTTCCTAGAAAGTTGGCTTGGAACAGCTACCAAAGAAAAGATTACCTAGACTTTGCCAACTCTTCTTCAAGACATCTCACTCGTTCCACAGCATGTTCTTGTGCCTTTTTAGCAGCTTCCTATAGTTTGGACATCCGAACATCATAAAGCAATACAGAGAAAATGCAACTATTAGATATCAAAACATCAGGCTTAGTTATACCTGAGAACCCTCAATAAGCAACTGGAAGCCCGACCTTCCCTCTTCTGCAATAAAAAAGTCATAAGTATGTACAGAAGCATAGAGCAGGACCACAAAGAAAACAAACTGATAAAATAACATCGCTGGTAATGAGGTGAACCCTACATTACAATTGCAAAGAGGATAAAGAAGAGCCAAGAGAATTTTAATTATACCAACTGATAAAATAACATCGCTCGTAATGAGGTGAACCCTACATTACAATTGCAAAGAGGAAAAAGAAGAGACAAGAGAATTTCATTTATACAAACTGATAAAATAACATCACTAATAATGAGGTGAACCCTACATTACAATTGCAAAGAGGAAAAAGAAGAGACGAGAATTTTATTTATACAAAAAAGAAGCCCCAAAACCTGTTGATATCAACAGAGGGAGCAATGAATTTACAAATGAGAATGCACAATTACCAAGTATAACAAAACTGATGATTCACATACAATGAGTAAGGCACAAGACTTACACCCTCCTTTAACCAATTCTAGGCTTTCAAATTTAACCCATTTTGGCCTCTCAACAATAGAAGTTTCGCATCACTCGTAGCAAGTTAAACTTAGTGGACTGCTCGAATTAACCACAAAAGCACAATCAGAAATTGAATAAAATATATTTTCAGATTAACTATGCAACCTGCAGACTCTCTCTCTCTCTCTCACCCCCAACCCCCCTACCTTCCTTTTTTAGATCAATTATAACAACCCACAGACCCTCCCTCTCTCCACACCAACCCCCACCACCCCTTCACCTTTCCCCCTCACCCCCCCCCCCCCCAAAAAAAGAAAAAAAAAAAAAATAGAACGAAAAAACTCTTCCTTTTTTTCCTCTTCCCCCTTACTTAGAGATAGATCTGAGTTGAGAAGGCTGTTAACTTAGGTTTCTGACTGAAAGAGATGTTGATGACTTTATTCTCAATCCTGGATATCATGACTCATTGCTCAAGAACACTGTTTGCCAATAAAATTCCGGAGATCCTGGAAGGACTACACTTATGCTTAAAAAGAAGCAGACCTTAAGGATCTAGGAAAGTACTATCAGGCTTATCCTACTAAAGTATTCCACAGGTCAGAATCAACTATCACATTATCAATGCCGATCCATCTACATAGATAGCAGCCCGAAAAGTAAACAAACCATACTCCAAATTTAAGGAGGCATATCTTAAACAAATAAGGCGCATAGCAGATGGTTCTGCATGTAAAGCAACAAAAAGAACAACCTGGAACTGCAACAGCGGTGTGGGCATTGGATGAATTATGTTTTTGCTCCTCTTCATATAGCCTTTTGTACATTGAAACCTGTCCCAAAATGGATAATGATCATGATTATTAATTTATACATGTCTAATATACAAAGGAGGAGAAAAGCAAACTAGAGAAATAACAAAGAACATACTGAGGTGTGCAGTGACTCAATCATAACAGTTTGCTCCTCCGCTCTGCGTAAAACAGCCGCAACCTTAGAAGCAGCTTCCTCAGTTTGCTTTTTGAGCTCCATTTCTAACTTGTCCTACAATGAACAAATTGATACTCCTAAGCCAATAAAGCAATCGCCACGTAATATCGATGAGGTGAACAGGGAACAACCACAACCACATTGATACCTTAAATTCCAACTCTTTATTCTCTATCTGATCAGACAGGCTGCGAACAAGGGTTCTAAGCTGAACATTCTGCTCAACCAATCCATTTATATCCTTGAAGGTCAACTGTCAACAATCATGTAGCAAAGGAAAAGGCATCAGAAGTTCTGATGAAGAATCTTAGTACTTGCTTTAATAGTTTATCAATCGTGAAAAAATCCAAGTAACTCACAAGCCGATCTGAAATAACTTTCTCAGTGTCATATTCAGCAATCATCTCCACTGCTCCATCAGTTCCCTTATCATCAGAATAATTATGCAGACTGGATCCATAACGTAATTGTATATCACGGCATTCCTTCAAAAGGACTGTAACCTGAACATCACAAATCCAACACCCATCCATCCACCCCGAGAAAAAAGGAAAAAGAAAAAGAAAAGAAAAGAGAGTCAAAACACAGATGCTTCAATCAATCCCATCCAATTTCATAGCAGATATCTAAGATATGGACCAACACTCAGAAAATTTAATAACATAATCCAGAAGACGCATTTATTAGAGCTAAATTTTTGTAACTACACTATGTTCAGCCACAAATGCCACACCTAGTACTTTCTTGCGCTCCAATATTCGACTAGGCTTTCATCCTAAATGACTTCAAGGTTAAAAAAAAAAAAAATGATGTCTTTGAGGGACAATAACAGCACCTCAGAAACAACAGATAACACTAGCCTATAAGAAAGTTAAAAAGGTAACACACACATGCACACTCTTTGTCCTTCCTGGCCCTTTCCTTCCCTCCCTCTCAACGAGGAAAAAGCTGTAGAGAACACATGCAATTAAAACCATCAGCGAGAAGCTCTTCAAAATACCTGCTTTTGAAGGTCAACAACCTCCTGCTGAGCAAGCACGTAGTCACGTTCACGCTTCTTCAGATCAGCCTGAGAATGACGCATGAACACCAGTATAAATCATGAACTAAAGACATGCTAAGCAAGCATGTTAAACTGCTAACCTTTAACTCCCCAATAGCTCTCTCTAGGTTCAACTGTTCAGATGTGGCCTGCTGTAACCTTTGGTTGATCATGGAGTATGCCTCAACCATCCTCTCATGTTCAGCTGCAAGACAACAATACTGCGTAAGAAGAAAGCTCGCAAGAGGTTTAGCCACGTTTTACCCAGCAATTTTTTTTTTATGGCCAATTTAGAAAATCTATAATTCCTGTGCATGTAAGGTTCATGTATATAGAGATTTTATTTGAATACTTTATGCATACGTAGATTCACTTTTATAATATTGATATATAATTAAATAAAATAAAGTTATAATCCATGATAAGATATCCCATGGCCGCAGACAATTTCGTAGTAAATGTTTTAAACTAATTGCTCATGAATATAAATATATAGACTTCATTTTGAAATATCTATGTAAATATAAGGTTGATTGTGCATGTTCTATAATATGAAGATTAGCAAATTAAAAATAAATCACTCACTAACACAAATATCTTATTGAAGAAAATATAAGGTTGATTGTGCATGTTCTATAGTATATTTTATATCTTATACGTCTTTAAGAAATTCTCCAATATAGTATATTTTAGTTAGCAAATATTTACAGACAAATGAATATCTTAAAATGATAGAAATGAATCGAAATTCAACAGAAGAAATTTACCTATTATTTTCAGCAAATGTTATAAAGGAAAAATATGTGCTTAAATGTTATTTCACCAAGAAAGATGAGATCAATAAATAAGAGATCTACATCTCCTCAACCTAGCTACATTTGGCACTGTAAACTAAAATGCCATGTTGTTAATATTCAACAGGTGTTGCTTATTTAAAAAATATAAGATAAATGGGTATGTGTTTAGACTCATTGAAGAAGGAAAAAAAAGGTGGCAATTTTGACTAAGTTTGTGAAGTGATCAAGACAATACCGATCAACATTCAGAGTATCCATCAGGATGCATCAACACACTATTAATACTTTTAATCATCTATTGGCATTCTTGAGATTTTTTTATATTTTCAATTTTTTTTTTAACTAATAACATTATTGCAAAGCATATTTAAGATACCTGTTATTGAAAAATTTAAACAATATCTCACACTCCTTTTAATTTAATATCAATTTTTCTTTTTGAGACATTTAAGTATGGAAATACTAATATTTCACAATTGTGAGATGGATGGATGTCAATATAACATCCTTCGAAAGAAAAAACACGCCAATACACCAAGTTTCCTGAAATTCAATAGAAGTAAACCCCAAAGACAAGAATCATGGTGCACGATGACAAATTACATTTAACTAATAGAACAAACCTCTTTCATCCAAAATAGCTTCAGCTTTCTCCTCCAGTTCATATAAAACCTGAAACAGCGAGAGTAAAGCAAAAACCTCCTTGTCATATCCATTGAGCGCAGAGAGAAGTCATGCAAGCCAACATAAATGTAAATGTAGCACTGAATGCACAGCAATCAGTTTTTCAGATATACATGCCATGATCCTTTGTTGATTGCACAAACTAAACTGCCCCACACATCCAACCTATACAATACGCCCTTTGCTATACATTGAACATCATAAGTGATCTTAAGAAACTGATTATTAACTGAGTCAATAACAAGTAGAGACATGTCGTGATATATTCCAGTGACATTTTTTCAAGTGAAGTGATGAAGCAAGCCTACCCTTTGTAATACAGCTTCAGCTTCTTTTCTTCCCATCTGCTCGTGTCTCAATGCATCAACTGCCTCTTGGTACTTTGCATACATCTTTGCAAGCTGTACAAAGCACATAAATAAGAAATTCTTGCAAATAAAGGCATAAATATTTAAGAAAATACAGATTAAGAAACTTACACTCCAACCATCACGCAGAAGGGAAGCAGCTAATGCTGTCCCTGATACACCTGTTGGTACCCTAGGGACAATTGCCCGATCATCCTGAACCATGTCATAAGGATCAGAAGAACCCTTCCAACTGCATAACAGAATATAAGCATAAGCCACGTTTTTCAAACCTAAACTAGAAACATATAAATTGATCACATAACATGAGGCGATGGCTAACGATATTGACAATTCAATGAAAGCAAAGGGCATCAAACAAACATATAGAAATAGATCAGAGCAGAAGGTTTCTATTAAAACCCATCTGGAATCCTAGCTCTCACCACAAGGCATGTCAGAAAAAGTTCAGAGATCCCATAAGATAACTGTACAATATAATTTGGAAGTATAAAAGATTGTTGAAATAGTCTGGAAGATGAGATAAGACTTTCCAGCAGGGATCTCAATACTTCATGGTGAATATACAGATCATGACCATGGAAAACATGCCATTATGATAAGTTACATGATGGTACAACAAACCAAAAGACCTCATAGATGATGCACCGCACCTTTCTAAACTGAAACTACTAAGAGGAAGAAGATTTGACTCATTATTTTTCCTCAGAGATTCCATTTCAGCTTCACATTTTTCCAGTTTCGCCTTCAGATCTTCAGCTTCCTATAGAAAAGAGTGAAAAGGAAAAAAAAAAAAAAGCCAATAAATCATAATGAAATGACTAACTATTATAAATAATTCAATTAGGACCCAAGGTTTGCCTCAGTACTATAATCGCCGATAAGTTAAATGGGGTTGCCACCTCACAAACTACATTAATTAGCAAATTGGTCGATATACCCAGATGCATAGTAATTATTTAGCCTCACAAATGGTAGCAAACACACGGAAGTATTACTAGGAGTCGATTCAATCAAAATATATGAAATAACTAATTACCACTGACATCTTTTCATCCATGATCAAAGTTCTACAACCTAAAATGAAACAAAAACATAAACATGAAATTCTTTAAATTCGCTAATGAATAATGACAACCAGATACAAGGAACAATTATCAAGTTAAGCTGCTCTTAAAAAGAAGAGACAGAATAGAACACCTTCTCTAGTTGCCTTCTGGTGGATAACTCCTCTTCGAGTTTTTCTTTGTTGTTATTTTCCACTTGAGTTAAATGTGTCTGTCGATGTTGGGGGAAAAGGAAATTAAAAATTGAACAATCAAGTTTTGAAACATTAGGTACCCGCTAAAACCTCACTTCTAAAGCTTTAATAACACCGTCAAGCTCGCCAGCCTTTCTGGACCATTCTTCGCTACTTTCTTTATACAATTCAACAAGTCTGTTCACCTACACAAGGAGAGGCATATAAGAAGCATTTGTTAGCAACAATCACGAAAGGTTCAATGAAAAGTATTTAAGAAAGAAAAGAAAAAGTGTACAATGATACACATTATAGAACACTTCTCAAAATGATCGGAATGGTATTAGAAATACAACTTGGGTTCCCGGCATTTTGTAGACATGGTTCATTCGATGGATTGAAAGCACAGAGACAGAGAAGAGCACATAGAGTTGTGAAGTGATTGAAATTGACTCGCAACAGAGACTTTTAAGTTAGGAACCTCAGAGAGCAACGCAAATCTTTAATCTAAAGATATGGCCTACCATATAAAGAGAATTTTGCAAACAGAGAATAAAAACCTATAAGGCTCCAAATTTGACCCGATGCTTAAGCACAAAAGGCTTCAATCATCGGAATCATCAAACACCCCCTGCATAGATTAGAGGTCAGAGCCCCTCAAAATTCTTTGCCAACAATGGAAAATAATCTACTTCTTTCCCGAGTAATACAAAGTTTGATGATACTGAATTGCTAAACTTCTAATTGACTGTGCAATATTCCTTTGCCAGCATCATTTCCATGGCAATGCACCATATGTCTATGCAGGAGATTATGCCATTAAGAGTTTGCTTATTTATATTTGCAAGATTATCAAATTTAGCAAATGTAGAATAATTAAGTTCATGTTACAAAGAGGCAAATAATTTTTTTTTTATCACTTACAGTAGAGATTTCTGCTTGAAATCGCTCCTCATTGGCTGCTGCAGAATCTTTAGTCGAGCATAGCTCCTGTTCAGTTGAACAAACCATTATTATAACTTGTTTGCACATGTAACCTAGAAATCAAATACAATCACAGAAAAATAAAATATAAAAATTAGCATCATCATACCTCTTGCATGGCTACTAGTTTCGTTTCTAGCTCCCTCACTCTTTCCTTGTTCCAATTTAAAGAAGTAGAGGAATCAGCTAATTGTCTGTCTACCTGCAAAGGACGAAAAGGTCAACCAAAATTCTACAGTAAAAGTATACCGACTAGGATGAAGACAAGTTCTTGCAAGTTTAAACACTTACATCCGCAAGCTTAGCAGACATATCTGATTCGAGATCGGCATGGACTCTACGCAACTCACTGGCACTGTCAACTTTGGCCTTCAACTCATCATTAAGCCACACATTATGTCGCTCGATCAGCTCTTTTTCCTAAGACACAAAATCATAGCCTTAAAACCAGTATCTACCGCATCGAACCAAGGCATCAAATTGAGAAAGCAAAATGAACAAAGGATAAAAGGTCATAGATATAATTCCAAGTGACAATATAGAATGAGTCTTGTTCATTAATGATGATAAAATAAAAGTAGGATATGTCGTCCAACGTCACAGAGGTCCGCACATACTAAAACTTCTACAGGGCAACCAGCAAGAGAGTCATACAAACACAATCAACGTAGGAGACGGAGAAAACAGTCTAAAGAAGGTCTAGAACAGAAAAGGAGCAAATAAGAAACCTGAGAGAGCCGAGAACAGGCAGCCTGGCTCCTTGTTAATTCCGCTTCAATTTCACTGAGACGTGCCTCTTTCTGAGAAGCATTCTCTGTCAAGCTCACCTGCAAAAGGGTTATCATGTAAGAGAACAAAGCAACCATGATTTCAAAAAAGTCTTAACATTTGTCCAATATACGTTGTGGGGTGTGGGGGGGAGTTCTATCTTAGTACTCCTCATCGCCTGCGGTCCCTAAACTGTCGAGCGAATTCCGAAGAAAGACGATGCGATAAAACAATAGCGTTTGATTATAAGAGGAGGAGCAGGAAAGGGAGGGAGAGAAGGAATACGATCTTATCGAGGTAAGACTTGATGGTGGCGTTCTTCTCGGAGAGCTCGAGGCCCTTGTGCTCCACCAACTCCATGAGCTGCCTCTTCGACTTGTGAAGCTCGGAGACCTCGGTGGCCAGCCTCTCTATCTCGCCATCCTTTTCCATCTGCGCACAAACCGATCGGAAACCACAGTTTTCAGCCAAAAAAAAAGAAGGGAAAATCAAGGGGGGGCAAGGGGCAAGGGGGGGTACGTACGCATCGGAGGTGGAGGTGGTGCTTCTGGGACTGGAGCTCGGCGAGGTCGGAGAGGTGGCGATCGAGGGAGGACTGGAGGTGGAGGGAATTGGACTGGAGGTCGGCGAAGTCGGAGGAGAGGGAGAGGTACTTCTGCTCCAGGAGGGAGCACGTCTGCTCCGCCGTGATGGCGGACGCGTCCTGCTGCGCCCTGACCGAGTCCAGCTCCCTCTGCAGGTTCCGGATGAAGGCGTCGGCTTTCTCCGCCACCAGCGCCCCATCGTTGGAGCACCGCGACAGCTCGTCATCGGAGATGAACAGGGGCATCGCCGCCGCCGTCGACGGAACGGAGGAGGAGGTGGAGCGACGGCGAGAGATCAATCGGATTCGGGAGCAGCAGAGGCACGCCGGTCCGCCGGTTTTATTTGGCGGAGGAGGAGAAGGAAAGGAGGAGGGAATTTAAAGCGCTTTTGGGCTTTTTTCCGGGACAGAAACAGGCAAAGCCCTATTTCCTAAATGGGCCCTCTTTCCTAAATGGGCTCTTCTGTGTCGCCTACGATTGAGGCAATGTTTCACAACGTCTCTATTTCTCAATATTTCCTCTTTTGTTTCCTAAAGCAGAAAAGTAAAGCTAATTTTTCTGTTCTCTACATTGAAATAAAAAAAGAAATAAAAAAAATTACTTCTTTATTTTTGAAAATTAATTTTTAAAATAAGTTATTTTTTTCTTCTATTCTTCATCGAGTCTCATAATGGCCGATGACTAATCAAAAACAACCTAACCACCATAAGCCTTATTGGTTTTCATGCTTGGCCACGGCGACTGATTAGAAGACGAAGAAGAAAAGATAAAAACTACAAAAATCTCATAAAATTATCCAAAAAATTGTAAAACACATTTCTGTTTTTTTTTTTTTTATTCCGGAAATGAAAATTTCATGTGGTTAGTCAAGGCACTTCAATACTAAAAAACTCATATAAGAAATAGACTATTGTTAAACAGAAATTATTCTCATAAATACAAATTTTATTAAACACGCCCTAAAAGTCAGCACCAGAAATGGAACGGAAGCGGGCTGCTACTGCATATAATTTATGAATGCCAAGCGACCTTTGGTTTGACTAGGAGAGTATGCGGACATGCTTCTAATTCTATCTCGGACTTTAACCCCTCTGTAAAATGGATTTTAGATCAGACGAAAGTGAAGGTCCCCACAGGCACAGCACAGCAACAGCACCACTCGAAGACTTGAGACTAAAGAGAAAGACTTCTAGTTCCTCCTAGACCCTTCTCCCGCATTTTGACTTCCCACAGAACCAGAATTCATCTGCGCTCCAGGTCCTTCAGGAATCCACCACTCATCTCCCTCCTCTTATATAACTACCTCCTCCCTCCCCACTGCGCCTTCAACATAGCATCTACCAGTTCATACTCTTCGCTTGCCTCCGATCCTCAAATCATGTCGACGCTTCTCTCCGACTTCTTCCATCATCCCTTTGCAGATCTGATCACTCGCAACTCGTCATCATCAGACTCCCAACCCCAGGTGGACTGGAAGGAAACTCCCCACGCGCACGTCTTCCACGTTGATCTCCCTGGCTTCTCCAAGGAGGACGTGAAGCTAGAGCTTGTCGATGGAAGAGCCGTCCTTATAAGCGGGGAGAGGAAAGATGAAGCCGAAGCTGCGGAGAAAGGCAGCAAGTGGCACTGCCGAGAGCGGGGGAGCGCCTCCCGCGTCTACCGCCAGTTCCGTCTACCGGACAATGCTATAGTCGAAGAGATCAAGGCGTCGATGCGGGACGGCGTGCTTACTCTGACCGTGCCCAAAGATGAGCACAAGAAGCGGCAGCAGCAGCAGCTGAAGCACAAGGCTGTGGAAATCTCCGGCGACGGCGAGACCCATCATCCCCCTAAAGGATTTGGTCGCTTTGTTTGCTGCAAAGCTTAATATCTTACACCGAACGCTCAGCAGAAAGCATGTCTTTGTGTGATGCCGATGATTTGTTTTCATTGCTTTGTTGATCAAATGTCGTTGTGCATGATAGATGTTGTGTATAATAGTCACAGACTAGGGTTGTCACTGAAGTTTTGAATGGATGGAATGTTGGGCTGTTTTGCTTGTATCCCAATGGCACACTTTGGTTCCTGAGCTCCTCTTCATCTCTTCCATGGCAATCCCGTACATGTAACTAAACGTCCTTCCTCTGGGATTGCACTGATGTGGGAAGGTCTTGCAATCCTCTTGAAGTTGTCATGGATTAGATTTTGCATCAGGATTGGCACCTTGCCATGAAATGCTGGAAGCATATCCTGCTTGCTCACGGTCGCATAAGAAGACTCGCGATATATTCATTTCGTCTTTCGGAAATGATTGTTGCATTTTTTTTGCAGACGCGACTCCCTTATTAGTAATGGCTACAATAGCCAGTCCCCTGTCTCTAGACTCCCTCTGATTAAACCGATGTTAGATTCATGTTTACTGTAATTTAAATTACTTAATACGATAAATACAATGGTTAATCATAATTGCAAACAAATTGTGATATGACATCTTGGGAAAGTTTAATTTTTCATCATATAGAACTACTGTTCATTATGATAGTGAGTTTGTGATTAATTGCTTACTCTTATGTAGAATTATCCATAATTTCATTGTTCAATAGAATGTTTGTCATAATGTCATTATTATTTTAATACCTAATTAGTTGTTTTGTTAATGTTTATATAATCATACTTTTATAATAAAATAATAATCATTTGGGTCTAATCAAACATTATTTGATTAAGATGTAATCACAATCGTGCATTTTTTGTTATATTATGAACAGAATTGCTATAATAAACTATAAATATCTCGTATACATAGGGAATTACATTCATGATTGGCTAATAAAAGATATTTTCGCTTTCACTCCATGTTATTCTAACTCCAAGAGTATTTGAATACTGATGCTAATCATAATAATCGTCTGCAACACTATGGTTCTAAACTTTTGCACACGAGAAGTACCTATATGCACACTATATTAACTTTTCGTGTATTTATATTGGCTCAAAAGCCGAACTTTTCTTGTCCCGTAATAAAGCATCAGCTTTCAATCATCAACTTTTCCTCGTCTCATAAGAAAACACCAATTTCGATTAATAACCAATCTGGCCCCATTAAGTTTCCTCCTGTAATGCCACTAAAATTCCACGTAGCATTCTATGCGTACATCTCTCTATCTCCCTTCACGTGTCATTTCACGTCTTCTTTACTTTTTTTCTCTGTTGTTTTTTCTTTCTTTTCATGCCTTGCATCTTATTCATTTGGCAGCCATGGTTGTTCAAGCTCATACGCATGGATGCCATGACCATTCGGGCTCATGGCTAAGGTTACAAAATCTTTTCGGGCAACCAAGCTTGAGGTCATCATCGTCGTGCTAGCTTCAAGCTCACAGCATCCATGGCAGCTCAAGCTATGAGCACGAAACTCAAGCAGCCATGGCCCATCGTCAGCTCAAATCGAGCAGCCATGAGTTAGAAGCTCGACCAACCATAACAGCGAGCTCAAATTTGTATCCACTCACGACCATCAATCGAGCAGTTATAATTGTAAGCTCAAATAGAGCAACATGGCTGCTGTGAGCTTGAAGCTTGCGTGACGTCAACCTTGAGCTTCATAAATCAAAATTCAAGCAGCCATCGTCACTGTGAGCCCGAAGCTTATGCATACTCACGGCTGCGAGCTCGAAGCTTGAGCGACCATGGTAGCCTCGAGACTTATGGTGGCTCGAAAAAATCTCACGGCCATGACTACCATGAAGTTCATGAAAGCTTGAGCAACCACAGCAGCCTCGAGTTTCGCCGCTTTAAAAGATCTGTCGTGAAGCTTGATATCCAAGTTTGACATGTGTGTTGACAAGTTGAATGTTTGCTCATTGGGTTTTGGATTGTGATGTTTCGATCCATCATGCGTTCCTTCTTTTCGCACCGGAGTTCTTTGGGATCAAATTGAGGAAGAAAGGCAATAAAAAACAGTGACAAAAAGGGAGACGACATGGAATGACGCACAGCGGGAGAGAGATAGAGATGCATGTGCAAATGATACGTCATCTTTTACAGCACAAAAACACTTGAGTGAATATCGATCGAAAATATCGATTGAAAATGGATTTTTTTTTTTACGAGACGAAAGAAAATTCAAACCTAAATTAGAACCCGACCTAAGTTAGCCTTTTTTAAGGGAATTTGGCCAATTTTAATTCAGTAATGGTTTATATGCTGTAAATTTTCTAGGGATTTAAGTAATAACCAACTCACGCCCATAAACTAGGCCGCTGAGACAAATCCATTTAAACGGGCACGATATGCTGACAATACCCCAAAACTAAAAATGACGACGACGAGTGATCACATATTACACACAACAGTAGGTAGGAACCAGTTTGCCAATTTGACACAATTTCAAGAATGCGTACAGCAAGACCAAAAAGACAAAAAGGTTACAGCAGCATCGCCACCAAGTCCATGTTTCCTTCCCATGCTATTAATTGGAAAAAGCTCCGGTTTGAGTCCTCGGAAGAGCACGTGCAACGGTTGTTATGCATTTCTTTTGACTTCAGTTTAATCCGCTTCACGGACGAAACAAACGAATTTAAACAGTGTGAAGATTTACATTCCTGCATTGTTCATGTGAGTCGCCATGAGGACAGATACAACTTGGTTCACAAGACATTCATTCACCACTATATCAAGTAAACCATCCCTCCCCTTTCTTGACAAGACCTTCGTATACAAAATTAGCGCCCAAAAAATGGAGCAAAAATATACATCAAGAAATTGCAATATCATGTGGTAGAGCATACTTTCCCCCAAAGAAAAGTTAGCCTACATTTCCCACAAATTGAAGGCTGCCCGCATACCGTAACTCTGTTAATAAGGTTTGCAGAGTCCTGACGGATCCATTTAACTTGGCTGTCTAATCTATTTACTCATGAAAATGCTGAACTGCCATCTCAATCGTCTATATCCTGAACCCACGCCAAACCTGCAACAAATATGTTTTTAAGTACCAATTACACTATCCAGTGTTCAACAAAAGGGAAAACACGTCCCAGCAACCAAAGCAATAAAGGTTTGACATCCAAACCAGGAAACAAGACTACAAAAGATGGCCATGCAGAAGCATATGGAGGGAGGGAGGGAGGGAGGGAGGGAGGGGGAGCGGGGGGGGAGAGAGAGAGCGGGCAAATCAACCTTGAAGGACAGATTCAATGGCTGAATTTGGTACAAAAAGCCCCACAATACGCTGTCTATCTGTAGTAGTTTCAATGTGCACAACACGGAGGCGCTTATGACTTTGCCGAGCCTGCAAACATTTAAAATTGAGGTTTCAGCACCTCCAACAAAACATAACCCTAGTGATAAGTCCCACTACCAAAGAGATAAGAATCATTCAATATGCACAATGAGATGTCCTTGTTCCAAAAAGAACTATAGTGAACAAAAGCTTGTCGAAATTCGATTAGAGGATTGCACTCTCTCTATGGCATTAAAAGCTAAGCACTGAGGGGCCAACATACAGAAGTTCCCCCAGAATCAATATCATCCAGAATCAAATGCACAAATTTGGCAAGTCATTGATATTTACAAGCCAAACAGAAAGCTCATAAGGCATATTAAAGCATGGAAAATATCAATGAATATGCCTAAACACAGCTCCTGAAATTGCAACATGCAAATTGTAGTATAGTTCTAGCATAAAATATTACAGCCCTTGGTCTCAAGCAAGAAAATACTAAGATTTAGGGGGTCACCAGATTATCCAACCACTGCTTAGATACTGTCATGTAAAAATTATGCTGGCCGCACTGCAATTATGCATTACTTTTTTTCTATACACATGCAGTCATGCATTGTTGGCGTCATCTGGAAATGTTGCATGGCAATTTCTTAATAAAAAGCATGCCCCAAAAAACGCACCCCTAGACCACCAAACTCTTGGTCAGGGAAAAAATAGTGTAAAATATTAGCAGCAGCAGGGCAACCGACCTGCTTAGCAAGGGCCTTCTCAATAGTGCCCCAGACAGGAAGAATGAGGCCACCCAGGACATTTACTTCCTGTAGTCTCCTCCCAACAGTGCAATAAGTGCCGATTTTACAGTTGGGGCCATGCATGCACTGCAATCAAAATTAACACCAATTAGAAAACAGCATTCCAATGAACCATCAGCAAGATAAAAGATTGGACACATTACCAAGAAAATGCACTTCTTGGTCATAAAAACCCAAAGAAACAATGGCCAGTGACCAGTGGGAGCATGCACGTTTAGCAAAGCAAGGATGGATTTCTCCTCAAGAGGATATAAAAGGAAGGTATCCACAAAGTTATTTACAGGAAAAGGAAAGCGCAGATAACCAAAGCTTCTGTGCAGCTCCTTTAGACAACGGATAGAAAAGAAAAGGCTTAATGGTGGGAGACATTCCACATCTAGCAATTGTGTTGCCCCTTCATAAATTGCTGTTTCTACATTATGTGAGTTGGTGTCTTGGCCACTAACAGCTCACAAAAATTTTCCAAATGTTCTTATGCACCTAATAGCTGTTATACCACCACAAGTCAGGAAACTCATACGGTATGCCCAAAGAGCCGAAAAATCCTCATTAAGTCATTCTGTGAACTAATCAGCATGGCAAAACACCCAGATCAGAAGTCGAGAGATGGACTGACAAAAAGGAGTAAAAGGCGCTGTTTTCCAAGAAATAGAACATGCATACATTGCAGCCTAGCAGAAATAGACCACACAGTACCATTACAAAGCGAGCAGAACTTCTATAAACAGCAAATTAATCAAACCAGAATGCCATTGCCTACGAAACATGTTTAGCAGATTCATGTAATTCTTCAGATGGATGGACTTCAAATTAGTAAAGAAAAAGAAGCATTAAATTTCTTAAAAGATCAAGATAACACAGAGACACTGCAACTGCATCACACATGCACATAATAGTGCTCGGACCACAAATGTCAAACTTAAGTTAAAAATGCACATCCTCCAAATTCTTCAAGAAAACCAATCTTATTTGTCAATGTTTGGGAGGAACTTATTGCATAGACTTATGCCTGTGGCCCGTTGTATTAACATAAAATGAATAATTTGCCATTACCTGTTTAGAAGATACTTCATATTCATCTTCCCAACTGCTTTTAGCCTTCTCCAAAGAACTCATTTTTCTGTACTTGTTTTTCAGCTCCGCTAGAGGCCACTCCCTGCCAAAGGTAAACCAGATTAGTAAAGAAATCTTGAAAAAAAAACTAGTTCAGCATATATCATATTACATGGCAACCTCAATGACTCCCCAACAGCTGGCCGGATTATCTTGAACATTCCTGAAGTAGAGCTGAAGCACAATAATGAGAAAACCAGCAATTCAGATAGCAATCATCAGTAATCCCAAAAGATAACTGGTCAAATAAACAACTTTCAAAGTCACCTTCGGAAAATAAGGAGGTAAAGACTCAAAAGTATGAGAACAGGAGTGGACATACATATTACTAGAACCTATAAAATTAAGAACACTGATCTGAGAAAGCAAACTTAAAACTCTTCCAAAGAAGGCATAACAGGCCTGACTCTTCACAATGATATAACTGAGAAAAACTATCCCAACATATCTATCTCCTCCACTATGCTAGAATGCATCCATTATGACGAAACGGTAGTGAATAATGAACAATATAGGAACAGCAAGCATTAGGTGGAATGAGCACCATTATGGAAAAAATTTTCAGAAAGAAGGCTAAAGCTGGGGACTGTACTTCTGTAGCAGTGGAGATTCACCAAGATAGTTATGCCACCAAAGAAACAGCGTCCTATGAACAACCCCAAATCCCAAAGATCAGATAATTCAGTCATCACCTTTCACATGCCAAGATGAAATGACGCCTTCCCAGCCATTCTCTCTTGGACTCATAGAAACCGTCACTAGAAGAAGCAATGCCATCCTTTTGCCTCTCCTCTAGCAGGGAGCTTGCATACTGAAACGAGATATGGTCCAATCTGAGTAATGAAGCACAAAAGCAAAAGGTGAATCTTACATTCAGCAAAACGTACCTCCCAAGTGATTCCACGATCCAGAGTGAAAGTAAAGAGCTCTGTTGAAGCACCTGATGTAGGATCGACATGAACAGTCTGCAGGAAATTGAAGTTAAATGGCTCAGAAGCGAAGCTCGGAATGTTAAAAGTGGAAAAACCTAACCTTCGGAGTTCCTTGTAGTTCTACACTATTTGCTTTCATGTCAACAATGCCTGAATCAAGATGCCCCTCAATGCGTGCATTTTGAATGACCAGATCTAGAATACCAACAAATAGCTCGAAAAGCCTGGAAAATATGTTAGCTCAGCATGTTGGACTGAGATCAATTCCAGATACCAATCAATTCACATAAAACGAACCTATTCTGAATGTCAGGCGGCAACCCCAACAGTCGATTGAGAAAGCGACCAACATCATGCATGTCTGAATCAATTATACGACCAGAAATCTTTAAATTGTCTTTTCCATTCCCTATATCACAATGAAAATAACTTCAAAATTACAACTGCAAAGCAGAATGGTGGGTCAAACATAATATCAGAAGTCACAACTCTGCACAGATACACTAATACCAATAATACCATTTAATAGCTTAAAGTAGGATTGACATGTTGTGCCAAAGACAGTGAGATTACCAATGACTGTGTCCCTAACTATTCCAACCGACACTAAAGCAGCCTTTGCCTTCTCCATAAAATCCCGGACTTTATCAGGTTCTTCAGATGAACATCCTGGAGGAACAATTGGCAGGGAATCCTGAAGAAGAAAAAATTAGCACTTACTCATTATATATGAAACTTGGTGCAAAAAAGGTCACAAGAGGAACACGACCCACCATTTCCATTATTCCCCTATACATCGACACCAAGGCCTTCTTTCCATATGTGCTGTCGTAATTATAGGCACTCAAAGATGGTCCCGCGCTGCAATTGATTGAGAGAAAGTAATCCAGTTTACAAGGACAAAGATAGGATTACAAGCAATGGCGCAGAAGACAAACTCAAAGCTTTAAATGACGAATGAGTGCATCATTCACGAAACTCACCGACGATCCCCTTGTGTTAAGGCTCCAAGAGACTCTAATCTCTTAGCGACAATAGATGCGAACCGGCGTTCACCACCAAGATTGGTGAAGAGTATCCTGTGAAGCAGCATAAAGGGGACTAAGTCCATCAATACCAACAAGCTCATCATTTCACTTAACCCCAACAATGGCATGAATATGTAAAGCAGTCCCCACCCACTTGACCAATTCCAATATTGATTCAGCGTATACCATATCCCAGGTCAATGATGTGGTTTTTCGTCGAGCCAAGTAAAAAGAGATACTTTAACAAAAGATCCTGAAAATCTTTCACTTCTGGTAATATTCCTACTTGACTATACTGTGCACCATCTTTACCAAATCGTGCATTATCTTCGTATCAAACTAAAAATGAGGCATCTAGAATTCTTTCAAAACAACAGAGCTCAGTGAACCCTCGGTATGAGCATCTTGCCATATGAAGTATTTATGCTGCTTTGGTCACTAGCAGTTTCATAGTCTCGCATCTAGTTAATCTACCCAACTTGTCTCATTTGCTGTCTACCAGAAAACACTTTCTGCAGGGTTCAGCCGACCAGAATAGACATGTCTTACGGGTGCACTTCCTTGCCTCTGACCACTGAAATCAATAATAAAAAGCAGGATTCTTGCAACCATGCCTCCCACTCATCAGTCATGACAGAATTCGTGAGTCATTTTTGCTGAGTGCCGAGACAAAAAACATAACTCTCTTGGAAAACCACTGATGTTCATGTTTTTTCAGAAGATGAAACTATACAACAATGTCAAACACAGAATTGTAGCCAGGCTACAGGTTTCGCATCAAGAATGGAAATGGACAAACAGAAAATCTGCCCCTCTTCTTGTGAACTGAGAAGCATCTCAACACAAATTGAATATCCCAGAATGCATGCTGCTCCATCACATGTCACGTGTATGTCTTCATACTTCTGCTGACAGTTTATCTCCTTCTTATGTTGACTATGATTCAGCAACAACCATGCCCTCTAACTTTAATAAATTTAGGCCCAGAACAATTACTAATTTAAGTTGGACTCATTAAATGTAGATAGCAGTAAGCATCCAATAGAGCAATAGCTTCACACTAAAGAAAGACTTAAACAGCCATCGCAAATCTATTCTATTCTTAAACTTTTCGAGGAAGCATTGCAATCACTTTGTCACATAAAAAAATTGAACAGCAATCGATTAAAGCAAGGCCTACTCCACCTGTACACAGGTGCGGAAGCCTGGTTTGACCGATGTGTTCTGCCGAATTGTTGAATTGCCCGATCAGCACTCCAAGGAAGTTCCAGTGTCAAATGCACCCTTCTTTTCTATCATAAGTTATCAACAACAGACAAATGTAAGCAACAATACCAGACAGCATTAGGTGAATGTACATGAGATCTACAGCTCTTTGAAATTAGCCAAGAAAAGAAAATTCCGATAGTATCAACTTAGGACTTGCAGGAAGCCTCAACACGAAGTAACTCTTTGCGGAAACAGCTCACCTGATTTAATGCTCTTCTATCTGCCTGCAAAGAAACACCAGCAGATCCAGCCTCGGAGATAATAGCCACAAACTTCTTACCATCCATAAAGAGCTGCTTCTCGTGCATGTTGACCATTTCCATCGTGACTTCTTTCCTAAGAAAAAACTAGAGTTAACTCAAGAGAAGGTAGAAAAACTGTAGTGCTTAAAGAAAGATGCGATCAAACAAACTTACGTGTTACGTGCCTGATAAGTGACACCTTTCCCACTAGAGGCCCTAACAAGCATTCCTCGCCTTCCAGTCATTTCTGCAACTTTATCAGGGCCTCCAAGCTGCATAAGCATCATAATTATTAAATTAACTAAAAACATCAGAAGAAGCTATAAGAAACATCAAGTTTACTGTTGATAGATCAACTATCATAGTGGAAAATAATGTTCATACCAGAAATAGCTTACAAAACATCAAATTGTCTTCATAAAAAATTCTCATCGGACAACAATTACTTCAACTTAAATGAAGGCCATCAAAACAGCTTCCAAATGATGAAAGAAGGTTTGCAAGATAAACAGGTGTTTATATAAGTAAAAGCTAATATATTAGAAAAGGCAACAATTGGGTGCCAGCCCACTAGAACTTAAAGATGAAACATCTTGATTAAATTGAACAATTAATTGATATTAGCAATCCTGAGGGCACCCTCAAATTCTATGAATGTCTTCCAGACTGACAGATATATATTTCTGTAATTTGATATTCAACGCAAATATTTCTTCATGTCTGCAAATCCGCTTCTATTTGGGAAGAAAAGACGATGATATAAATGTTATGCCGTGACATATAAATACATGTTACAGGATTCACCAACAGCCACCTTATCAATGATGTCATCTAGAGGGTTATTCGGAAGATCCAGTGTACGTATTATCTCCAAAATTTTTGCTTTCCGCTCCAAAGCTGCTTCATACCTATAAACAAGATGACAATGCTTTTCAGCACAGTTGCAAACTTAGCCTGCAAGCAGAAGACAGTAAGGTTTATTTCCACCTCTTCAAAAGTTCTTGGATGTATGCACGTCTAGCTTGAAGAAATTCTTCTGTCTTTTGCTTGCATGAGTGACATGACCATTCTTCAGATACTATATCTTCCATAGGCGGGACAAGACAGGCAGGATGAACCAGTTGACGACAGCACGAACACTGAAGCAACTTCTTCCTTCCCTAAAATCACAATATAAGAATAATGTGACGTAAAAGCATACAATGTCTCACACAAGGGAGAGAAGTGATGATTACCTCTTCACCATTGCATATTGCACAGATCTGAAACTCATCATCAGATTCAGTTGAGTCATGTACAGAATCAGCTATTTGGAACAAAGATCAACTTGGTTATTTGGACATACACAATTGTGGATTTGAACAAGTAAAATGCAAAGCAGCATGATTTGAAAATCTGAAGCAAATATTCACATAGCGGGAAACATATATGTGAGTATAATTCATATTACACCACTCAACCACTGGTAATTATAGAAAAACGACCAATGTGAAAATACAAATATACATATTGAAGTGAAACGGGCAGAACTAATGTCATGCGTACAGCCTAAAGGGACTCACAATCATTATCTTCATCACTTTCATCATCGCTAGCAGGCTGCCACTTTGCAACCTTCCTAACTCTTCCTTTTATTGACACATCCGGTCTCGCTGAATGCCTCTTCCTTTGAAGTTCCTTCACACTTTCTTCTCCTGCAACCAAAGCATTCTCTTAATTTTACTAACTCAATAGGGAAAAGTGTTGAATTATACTTGCAGATGCTCATAAAAATACCTGAAAGAGGTTCAGGCTTTTCAGGCAGAGGATAATTTTCTTCAACAAATTTCAGCACCAGCTCTCGAGGACCCGAAACAAAATCATCAAGTTCAAGACCCTGAGAGATTATCAAGTTCCTGTGATTGTCTAAAAAAGAATGCATATCGCTTGTAAAGAACATTAAGATAATTGAATGCAATACAGTTGTTATACTGACATATTTTGTGACAGCTTCCTCAGTCCTTGCTTCTCCAGTACTTTGAAGGCCAATAACAACACACTTCCCGTCTCCCAATGCCTGATTCGCTAATCTCACGACTGCAGGCACCTTTGCGGACATACACATGTGTCTAAAGAATCTCTACAATAAGAACATCGGAACATATCGATGAATAAATTAAAACCAAAATAACCAGATGGAGGGTCCAAAAGGAGGAGCATATGTAAATGGAAAGAAAAGAACAAATCCTACCACCAACAATCCGTAGAATCACATACCTGATGGCTTGCCCAATACAATCTCCACAATTGACTTGTATTTGGTTTTTCATCAGTGAGAAAGGAACTTGCTGTCAGCAGTTCCACTCGCAACTCTGCCCAAAACTCCGCTGCCTTTTTATACATTTCCTGCAAAAACACGATTTGGGAAGTCGACATTTCTTACACTCACCAATTACTCAGGACATAAAGAATTGAACAGACATCTGGTTACTAATTCTGAACCCCCAAATAGCTCATCAAACTATTTAAACTTTAATAGTTTAACAAGCTATTCAACAAAGGATTTGATGGGTAAGCACGCAAGTTTATAAAGACTGAAAAAAAGGCTTAATAACGAGAGTCTACGTCCAAGATGACCTATTTCTTAACTCCATGAGATTGAAACTTAATAGTTCTAAGTAAATAGTAAAGCATATGCTTTCAGCCTACCATCATATTTTCTTCAAGAGGTGCTTCCACAATTTCAAATTCTGAGCCCTTATAGCTAAGTGTACGGCACACATACATACCCCTGAAACATATCTTAAGATCAGCTCCAGCAACATCAGATATGATGCATGAAATTAGGTGAACCTATTACCTTGCTTTCATGTCCATTGCAACAAGTTCTAGGGCCCCAACACCACCCTTCTCAAGAGCAACTGCCAGTAATATCAAGAGATGATGCTAAGTCTCGAAATCAAATCATAGATTAGTCACGAGACAAAATCAAATCTAAAAAGATATATATCCTCAATCAGAGAAATATCTTCTAACAAGAAGTTTTCTTTTCCTGGGACCACCACACGAGTACAGGATGTCATCCAGTTTATCAAAAAGGTCTAGTGGTTTGTATGCCAGTACAGAAACAGGGAGCTGCAAAACTGATCATTGACATGGTGGCAACATTTAAGATGAAAGTGAATAACCCTCCAGGATAAGTCAACATGAACAAGGACTTCTCCTCCATATGAAAATGTGCATATTCTGATGGAAATGCTTATTAATGTGTGCTAGTGTGCTGTTCCAATGGCAAGAGGTTACTCTTCAGCTCACTTTAGAGCTCAACATGAAAATCCCATCTTTTGCAAGCTTCATTGAAGCGTGATGCCCTTTCTAAAAGCCAAAATTGGTATCCAGTTAAAGCCACTGAGATGCTTTTCCTTGGCATTGTCAGTAGAATCTTGGCTTAGAAAATGATTATTAGCAATCTCAACCATCATGTCAGTGAACCCAATTGAATCATTTCATTTTTGGCCATCAAAAAGCACTGTATATCATTCAGAAGCTTAATTTGCTTTACAACACTGAACCCACCCAACTTTGAAAATACCTTGCTAGCTTTCTAACTCTTTCAACAGGAAAATTACTGAATCAAATAAGAGGACTTTAATCTCCGACTGAGTAGAGATGATATGAAGCAAATCTAGACAGGAAGTACAATGGAAACCATGGTACTTTGATGCCGGTAAGGTGATAATTTAACACCGCTGCAAGTATTAACGCTGGTGGCAATTCTAACCCAAGTTCACCAAGCTAGCACTGTAAAGATAAACCCAATGCATGAAAACGAAAAGCAAACAAATGCCATGTCACCCATGACAGAAAATTTAGGAACCGATGTAAAGTCCAGATATGTTAAATTGATAAGCTTGGCAATCAAAGTGACGGCGTTAAAAGATAAAATAATCCTGTTAGACAAAATACCTAAGAATTCCCTAGTTAAAAGTTAAAATAATCCTGATAGACAAAATACCTAAGAATTCCCTAAAATCTGAGAAGGATGTTCCAGCTCCCCAAAGTCCAAGGCGCACCATGTATCCCATGTTGCGGGGTTCAGATGCACCAGTTGCAGAGCAATAAATGACACGAGCTTCAGGAAGCCGGGCCTGCAGCAGTAAACATAATAACTTTTGAAGTTAGGAAAAGCTCAAACTCAGTGTTTTAGCAGACAAAACAGCCAGAGCTCGGAGTCTTCCACGGGTAATAAAATCAAGGAGCCTAAATAGAATTAAACAAAGGACAGTCATTAAGACAAAGGTCATGCCAACAAGTACCCGAAGAGCACTAGTAAGGACCCCTATAAAGTATATCAACACATTTTGAAAATTGAGCAATGACACATTTCAACAAAATCACCTACTTCAAAAAGAAATGTTTGCGTTTCCAGAGCACAATTAATGACACGTAGATTTACTCAGAGGTCTAGGGTTAAGACTTTTGAGAGCACACCGTCCAGTTGTGAAAAAACAGAAGTGGAGTATCATCTTCAGCTACCCATACTGTAACTTCCCTACTAAAAATGCAAAAACTCTAAAAGAAGGGCCACTTAAATGGAGGACAGACCATGAACAAGGAATAGGGCCACTTATTCATATTAAGAATACCTGAATCTCCAGAACTGCTTCACCAGTTCGTGTTGATTGGCTTCCAGCTTCAGGCACCAAATTCTTGGCCTTGTGGCACTACAGCGAAACCATTGAACTTAGATATAAGGTGAAACCAAATCCTTGCTCCATCAGAGAGAGGCTTTCAAATCGGTGTTGACGAGGTATAGAGGATAAAGGATTCGCACATGATCACTATTACAAACGAAGTGAAATTGTATTACCTCATCAAATATGACAAGCCCATCAGATTCAGGTCCACACCACTGCACAAGCTGCTGCAGACGAGACCGTCCTCTCTCAGAAGATGCTATAAGGCTGCTATACGTCAAAAACACTACCCCTTCTCTGACCCCAACGGACTTGGAATCAAGCTTAGAATAGGGAAGCTTGTTCAGAGCATGCACTGTCCACATGAATCAACACATTATATTTACTTCCTCTTGGCATGAAATCAGTTACGAATGGTAACAAAAGTTAAAAAGAGACAGTCATCTTGATGATACCTCTCAAGACCGAATATGGCAACAAATGCTATTGTGCGCATATAGTAATGTGACAGATCTAAATATAGGAGTACCTTACCATCCCTTTGAGTTTCTTTAAAAGCTACTATGGGATTCAGCTACACATGACATGGTATGAGAAAGACATTTTCTTAATAGTTTCTTGAGTTTGTTATTTACCTTCAACACAAGTTGCACCTACATCATCTAGATCTCTTCTGGCATCGAACTTCAAGTCAGAACCGACAGAAATCCACCTAGAGATTGCGAAATAATTTCAAGATAATTTCCACTGAGATTTAGTAACAATCAAATGTGACATACAAATAAAAACCTACAGTGCTTTTTTTCTTCCTTGATGCCAATTTTCCCATATTAACCCAGCAATGGTTCGACCTTTACCCACACCAGCTCCATCTCCAACAAAAAATCCAGCCCTAGTGCCATTGGCAAGGTGCTGAAGGTGTCTCTGTCATGATGACCGATATTTTCTAATGAGTGGAGGCATATGGATATAATTTGAATTAGTTGCAGCCATGAATGTAACCTGACAAGCGTAGACCAGTGTCTCAATCTGCAAACATGATAAGACCGTTGAGGTTTCCAACTTATCCTTAATTTTCATATCATACGTAGGCTCAGGAGGCTGAACTGCAGATAACGATGATGTCTCAACAACTGGATCCGGGTGAGGAGGTCCAATGGATAATTTGGGAGGTCGCTGCTCATAAAAAGAATCAAAGGATCACAAAAGGAGGTTAAAAATATTTAGCTGACAAGCAAGAGGCTGGCAGAAGTTTGGGGGGAAAAAAAGACATGGGGAACACCTACGTAGTCTGTAAAAGTTTCTCCCAACGTGCCACCTTCATCTTCTTCACGTTCCACTTCAATAGCCACCTGGAAAAAAATTGAAAGACAACAAAGAATACAGTTTGCTTAAAAATGGGAAAAGTGAATAAGCAATCAGAATTTTTTAGGAGGAACAAGTTATGAACTACAGGATTCACTTGAGATCATTAACATAAGCAAGCCTCTCTATGGCCAACCAGTCACAAGTTCTATCCCGAAGCCCATGTTCTCATCTAACATTACACCTCAAACCTTTGACCATAGATAACTATTGTTCTTTTGCCGCCAATGGGGACCATTTAACCATGCAGCATCTCAACTAGCAAAAGAATCCGTGCTTCTCAATATTGACACAGAAGAATACAAGGTAAGAAAATTGTTATCATTCAAAAGTTCTTGAAAAAAATTCAAGCATACAGATCCACACAACCCAACTTCTAAACTATCACCAGAAAACCACCTGATTTGATGAGATTGGTTTCGCAAATGCAGATTTAATCAACAGCCCTTAGTTACTAAAAAGTCCCCATGACAACATGAGATCAGAATTGTGTTTAGAGATGACAAATTCAGCTTGATAACAGAGATGTTGAAGAACGCAAGCTTGCCACTAAATGCAGATGACTTATAAACAATATAGTTATGCCGAGGCACATATGCCAAGCTAAATTACTCCTGGTGACATAACTAAGGCAGAAGGAGACAAGGGAAGTGAAAAGTAGGCCGGAAGCATGGACAAGAAACGTCCACTATTTTTTCCTCCTAGATGAAAAACTCCCATCTTTTACTCACAAAAAATGGCTCCTTAAGTAATAGGACCTGAACTGCAAAAAAAGATATTGAGAGTATTCGGCTGATGGAGGCATATTTATCCATTTTCTTTATTATTTCATGTATGGCGGCGATAAGGGTGATATTATAATTTTGGCCTCTTGGCTTTATTATAATAGATGACTTAGGGTCAATTCGACCTAACCAAGCATTAACTTCAGCTTTTGTCTCTCAACATGATATCAGAGCCAGTGCTATCCCTTTCGCCAATATGTGTGCTCAAAAAACCATGTGAATGGGCGTAGACAAATTTCACGGGTCGCTCGTAATCTGGCTTGTACGTGACAGAGGCTGTTGAAATATCGTCTCCATTGAAATATTGTTCCACATCATTTGACGACAGGTCCTAAATGCTCTTTATGTTCATGTGTTCTCCCTCCACCTATTATCTTAAGATTTTAAGTTGGACTTTCTAACAAAAAGGAAGTACTACGAAAGCAATTGGGACAAAAACTGTTGAATAAAGGAAGTATGATTATACCTCCTAGATATAATCAGAACGGTTGGCACACATTTCAAAAAGAACAGAGACAGCGAATACATTCTCCATGCCAACATGTAGTAGCTACATTAATCCTCTTATGCCATCAACTCGTTCCAATGACAAATTTCATCCAAGATCGGTACCTTCAACATCCTGCCAATTTTTTCTCATGCTTTCCACTGCCTCTTTTGATCCAAATCCTATTAAAGTTCTTACATTCTCACTAGAGCATCTTAAGGTCACTATTTCATATACCCACCTGCAACAAGTTCTCCTACAGAAAATCACATCTCATTGCTTAAAGATGTACGGAGATTTTTCAAATTGTTAAAAGTACATTTTTGTTGGATAGGCACTAATAGATCGCCATTTCTTATATGGAAGGTACTAGCAAGAAATGGTCTGTCCACCACATCTAACGCATCTAGATATTGCACTCCTCGGTGGTGATTAAAGAGCCAATTTGGTGGTGAAGATCAAGGCATTTTCAAAACACTTTTCTACACCACCAAAAACCGTCATCTTCTTCTCCATTCCGATATATGAAGAAATTCAAGATAATGTAAAATAAACATCCTCTCCATCACAAGCGGTAACACATGGTATGGGTAAAAATTCGTAAATAGCACAATCCATAACCCGCCATATTCCCTCGCTTCAACTCACACCATATCTGATCCGCCATCAATATTCTCAGCAGTCGTCTCTTTCTCCAGTAACAAAATAACTAACCACAATATAGCTAAACATTATTCGCGCCACTCGATGTCTCTTCATGTGATTCGAATTCATATGGAAGACAATTCCCGCCCCGCTTCAATGCTTAAACAGTTATTTCGTTGGTGGATGAACTTGTTATAGTGGGGGTCACTCATCGAAGGACCTAGCGCAGCATGGTACCATCCTTTTCGACCCCCCAAATGAAGGAACTTTCAAGTAGTAAACCTCATGAAAAAGAAGAAAAAAAGAAAAAAGAGAGGCAGGAAGCCGCATGGGTATGAAGTTAAGGGAAATGTGGGGAGCAATAGAGGGAGCTAAACAAAGCAATTGAAGTAATAAGCACGATATACTTGAAGATACCACACAACACAAATGGGGGAAGGGCATATGAGGGACCGGATAAAGTGCGGGTGAGGAGAATCATGGGAAAGGAAATGAGAAAAGAGAGAAAAGAAGGAGAGAACCTCGTTGACCTCCTCGGGGGGAGGAGGAGGAAGAGGGAGGAAGGGCTGCTGTTGCTGTAAGGGCTGCTTGACAGCGAGGTCGGTGTCGCACTGAGGGCACTTGAAGCGGGAGAGGCCGTGGGGGACGTTGAGGAGGGCCTTGCAGTGGGCGCAAGGGAGCTGGATCTTGGTGGGATCGATGCCGTGGGCCGGCTTCAATTGGGCGACTCGGTTGTCGGAGGGAGGATTGTTGTAGGGGGGAGGATTGGGGGGAGAGGCGGAGGCGGCGGCGGCGGCGGCGGTGGCGGTGAGCTCGGGAGGGAGCATTTGGGGCAAGTGGCAGGTAGGGCAAGAGAACTGCATCACTCCCCTCCCCACGCTCAGTATCATCCGGCAGCCGGCGCACCGGACCTGCACGCCCTGCTGCGGCGAAGCGACCCCTCCATCGGAAGCGGGCAGCGGCGGAGGAGGAGGAGGAGGCGGCGGGGGCTGCTGCGTCATGATCTCCCTCGGTCGGTCTCCGATTGCCGGCGGCGAAATCGTGTGCGCCGGCTCAACAGTGACACTTCGTGCGTCCTCTCTCTCAAACTTGACCAACTACAGCACTCGGAACGAGAGAGAAAGAGCGAGAGAGAGAGAGAGAGGGCTGCGGGGACGGTCGAATTGGATTTTTGGCGATGAAATTTTGGGGAAAAAGGACACACGAGAGAAAAGTGGGAAAGGACGGGGAAAAAGAGAGGAGAACGCGCCCCCCCCCACCCCCAACAGAGTTTGGGAGGAGGGCTTTCGTTGGCGCGTCGATGCGTGACGCCCCTCTCTCGCCACCACCACCACCACGACCCCGACCCCTACCCCCTTTTACCCAAATGAAATTCACGAAAAATGAGAGTTAAAACCACCCACCCCCCACCTTTCCTTTGCCGGAGCTCATGTGAGAATTGCTCCCTCTTTTTATCGTCACCCTAAAATACAAACCGAATCCGCTCGTCCCGCTCCCACTATCAAAGACACACTTTCTCGTATACTCGTTGTTCGATTTGAATGGGTGCACATCCTTTATGCCTCGTGTGCCCTCCCCTAACTTTTCCACATCACTCCTATGTTATTATCATTTTCTTTTCCGAGTCCCTACACCGTACAACATATAGGCCCGGTTATCAAACGCCAACATGGACACACGCCACGAAGAGCTCCAATTGACTCCACTCTCCTGTTTCTCTATGTTGGGCTTGTGCTGATTTAGTTACTTCTGCAGCTGCAAGTATAACGTTCGACAAAGCTCAGAACACGCATCTTCTTTGAGACGACAGAGGAGCGCTTGTTCATTCGCTTCACCGGCTTCTTATGTGTAACCTCCAAGCTTATGGTCGAAGATAATGGACTGTATATGTCCACGTGGACATGCAAACTCATTGATGCTGCCGACTGCAATTATATGCTCCTCCATTAGCCAACCCACCCAGTTAAGGCATCCTCATCAAGAGCAAATCTAGTAAAGACTGAGCGATGCGCCAACGCGATTGGCTCATGCGACATACGACCGATGAGAGAACGAGACAAAGCAATATTTATTACACCGCATTAAAGGTTTTTCAGACCTTTCAAAACTCAAAACAATGCTAGGAAACAAAAGACTGAGAACTAGGGAAAATCAACTCTCAACATCATCAAACAACCTGAGAGACTTCACAATTTAACTGCAGCGCTTATTTAACTGTCTATTTCTTTTTCTCGTCAGCCTTCGCTGCTTCATTGGCTCCACTATCTTGCTTCGGCACAGGTTGAATCCTCACGTAAGGATTCCTAGTCAACGTCTCTCCCTTCAAGGCTGCTACGTACCTGTCATTTGTGTCCTCCTTCCTCTGGAGCTCCCCCAGATACTCTGCTAATCTGTCTCGATTCACTTTTCCCATCATCTAGCACACAATTACAGCAGGTCAGGATGATTCGCTCACTTTCTTAAGCATGCACGAGAAGAAAGCAGTAGCCAAATTTTCGGTGTAAAAGAAGAGAATGCTTAATGTGTTTAGCTCAACGGTAGGTGACAAAATTGGTTGTGCACTTAACATATGCATATCTGCATTAGAAGTTACTTGCTAATGTATTATACATGTCCGTAAAGATTGAGATGCAGCTTGCCAAAATAAGAACGGACAGACTGCAATTTGCCAAGAGTTACATCAGGTACTAACGGCTGGGGATCCCCTGGGCATTCCATATCCAGTACTACAGTCCACAGTAAAGCAACATTGAGTGCCATGTGGTTGTGCATGTGGATAGCCGGGTCAAAAACTTTAGGGAATAGCACGCCATGAGTTTTATCCACAATTATGAGTTTCCCCAGCCATGAGGTATTTGCAACTGACAAGAGCTTCCATCAACACGTATGCAAAGGGTATCCCAATTTTAACAACCAATGATTCTATTCATCTACTAGTATCAACAATTAATCCCAAATTTTCAAGTGACTCGAGTGACATGGCCAGTAAGGAGTGCAATGTCAAATTTATTCATCATCTCGCGAATGGACACCAGAGAAAATTTCAAGTCAAGAGAATTGCGACTGCCAAAACATTATCAAAAGGACACGAGCCTCGGAGAATCAAATATGAACTGTAACATGAGAAGGAGGACAATGAGATGAAACGTACAAACCCGCCGGCAAAGGCGATCGGGAATTCCTCACTCTATTAGGTTTCCAGATGGATAATCGAGCGAGGGACGCACTTAGAGGTAGGATCAATTATGGAAAGCCATTGTTAAAGAGACGATAGATAGGATCGAAACTGGTAGGGATTCTCCATGACGGCTCCTCCTCGAGGGATAGGAACAACAGATATTAATGATCTCAGACATTCTATCACGGATATGGTAAATGTGCCACCGACTGTCCAAGCGATTTATCTTCAAAAAGCATTTTATTTTATTTTTAAGACGGGTAAGCACGTTTGATATGATATGATCCTCAATTCGTACAGATTATGACCTATCCATCCAGTATGCCGGATAATTATCTGCACCGAAGCCTTTGGAGTAATTGCAGTTCCACTCAGGATGGATCAGTGGCAAGACTCCATTGGATAAAGGAAGAAACCCAAAAAGAAAAGAGAGAAGGAACGCACGAGGGAGTCGGGGCGGGCGGTCTGGCGGAGACGAGCCTCGAGCTGCTCGGTGCGGGAGCTGGTGGCCTGCATGACGCAGTAGCCGATGACGCCGGGGACGACGCCGCAGACGGTGGCGAAGGCCAGGAAGAAGGGCTTGGAGTCGCGGGTCTTCCGCACCAGCCACCTCCACGTCCCGCTCTTCTCCCATAGCATCGACATCTCTCTCTCTCTCTCTGCTGAACGGCAGGCAGTCCCACCCCTTCGCCACTCCGAACAGGAGCTCGAGCTTTTGAAGTCGGTGTGGTTTTGGGGAGTGGAGTGGGCCGAGTCCAAGGCCCAGTCTATGAGCCCCGATGATGATATTATGGGCCCCAAAGGGGACGAGGGGCCTTAAAAGGGCTTCTTTTCCTTATAGAAGTGATCAATTCCCGGTCCGGCCTGGTTGTAAGGTGAAACCTGGGGCTGGACCGGGAGGTTCGGCTCTCAAAAATTGGAACTGGTTACTTATTTTTTCCCACTACTTTTTTCTCATTATTTTTTTCCTCACTACTTAGAACCGGATCGAATTTTTTTTGAAGAAAAATAAAATAAAAATATACTTAGTCGGTATAGTCAAGTCTGATTCTCCTTTGAAATCAAAAATTAGATCGTTTAGACACCAGTTTCACTTTTAGAAACAGCAAATCGAATCGACACTCTTGAAAATGGGAGCCGATCCAGTCCGGACAGTTTTTTTATTCAAGCGGTCTGTGTTGCATATCCCTACATAAAAAGGGCTTCTTTTGCTTGGAAGATTCAACCGAATCGCAGCGGCCGCTCCTCCAACCGACGCCGACTCTCCACCCCACTCTCATCTTATCTTCCTTCCAAGTGGACCCCCTCCCTCCCTCATCCATCACCCCCGTGTCCATCTAATTTTGTTTTATTCAAAGCAGCGTAGTGCCTATTGCCTAGTACAATCAAGGAAAAAAGAAAAAGGGGGGAGGGGAGGGTCATTGTAGTCAGCCGTTGGACAGATAAGCTGTCCCTTTTGTCTCATTTCATCTACTGCTAGCATAAAGAAATAATACATCCCCTGTCTCTCTCTCTTTCTCTCTTTCCTGCCCTTTTAAAGCTCCCTCCCCCAAACACTCCCCGTCCATCCCATTGATCATCAACATCGTGTGGAGCGATCTTCGGATACATTGGACAAGAGGGTTGGGAAGAATAAAGGGAGAGAGGGAGTGGAGAGGGGATGAACGCGAGAGGATCATCCGTGCGGTGGAGGCAGAAATGGAGGCAGCAGCCCCTGGAGCCGCTCATGGAAGGCCCTGATCCGGAGATGCAGCAGCCGGGGCAGCGCAAGGAGCGGTCGTGGGACGTGATCCGGGAATGGTTCCGCTCCCAGAAGGCGGGCGGCGCCGCCCACCACCATTACGTCCGCCCCAACAACCGGGCGGCCGAGCTGCGGCTGCTGCTCAGCGTGCTGGGCTGCCCCCTCGCCCCCATCCCGCTCGCCGCCCTGCCCCACCACCCCCTCCGCCTCCCCTGTTCCATCCCCATCCAGAACTCCATGGCCCACTACATCCTCAAGCAGTACCTGGCCGCCACCGGCTGCTTCCACCCCCACCGCCGCCGCACCCCCGTCACCAACATGTACGCCGCCGGCCGCGTCAAGATGGCCTGCTGCGAGACCGAGGTCTCCTCCGGCAAGTCCGTCAAGTCCGTCGGCGCCACCCGGCCCACCCCGCACCACGGCAGCTTCGTCCTCTGGCAGATGACCCCGGCCCTGTGGTCCGTCGAGCTCGCCCTCGTCGCCGGGGGACCTGCCAACTCCAATCCTCATTCCAACGACGACTTCTCTCACTATGTCACCACCGTTAACGACAACAAGGTGGTCGCCGGCAGCGACGGCAAGATCGTGTGGCGTCACACTCCCTGGCTCGGCACTCACGCCGCCAAGGGCCCCCACCGTCCCTTACGTCGCCTCATTCAGGTACATGTCTGGCATACATTATGTACATTAGCTTCGCTTCCAATTAATGTTAGTCTCTTGTTGCCTCTTTTTTACTTTTTAGCTCTCTCTCTCTCTCTCTCCTGGCTAGTTGGTGCCCTTCTTTAGGGCTTTTGTTCGATGGATGAGGAAGTAAAACCTTTGGGACCGGGACTGGCCATCTTTCACGACCCAACAACTTCAATCTTTTCACACTTGACTAGACCGCTAGTTGCCTTCTTTTTCGCCCTCCCGTTTTAGGTGTGCACGATAGCCTTCCTAATAATTCAGTGCAAAGACCTGATATGTTGTAGGAGGGAACGGTAAACCCTGTGTTTTCTTGGTCAGCACTGAAGGAGTTAAAGCAACTCTATCGTGACCCACGACACCCATCTTAAGAATTAATGGTTCGAAGCAGCGTCCTCCGGCAAGGAAAATTCACATGATGGCATCAATTATTTGCTGCACTTTTTTAGACAAGGCTTGAGGAAAGCACAGATATGAGCCCACTAGACTAATAAGCGCGCATACCGAGAGAGAGGTGCAAGGTTAGAGTGGGAGGAAAGAAAGAGGGGGGAAAGTGAGATCTGACAGTGATGGAGAAACTGTCCCGTCCTTTACCGGACAATGGACATCTAGGAGGGGTCTCTTCTTTTTCTTTTTTGGACCATTCCACTGTATTGGAAAATTTTTTGAAAATTTTCCAAAAAAGAAGAAAAGAAAAGAGAGGTAAGAAAGAAGGAGTACTGGGTTCACACCCACGCACCTACAGGACGAGGGGCAGGATGGCATGACGAGGATGACGCGGTGCCTAAGGAGAGGTAATTATAGGTAGACCTACGATGAACGAAGGTGGTACTGGAACCCCTCCCCCCTTCTTGGGATTCCCGCTCTCCCACCTCCCACATTCCCACACCTCCCCACTTTTGCTTTTCCTCCTCCACGCCACTTTATTGACCACTGTGCACTCCTGCTTCCATTGGATCTAGGAAGATATTGTCTCCTGCACTCCGTATCTGCTAAGCTACCAAATTTTGACATTATATATTGCCTAGCATCGTATCTCGAACTATAATCACGTAAAATAAGTAGATCGTGCCTAAACAGTCAGTAAGAATTTGTCAGTACCAATCAGTTTCCTTTTTTTTTTTAATAAGCTATTGAGTTCAACGAGATGGAATTGGACCGTCCTAACCTAAGCTAATTGACGGAAGCAGGGACTTGACCCGGAGAGCACGGCTCGGTTGTTCGGCAAGGCACAGTGCATGGGGGAGAGGAGCATAGGGGAGGAGGAATGCTTCGTGCTGAAAGTGGCGGCGGAACGGGAGGCGGTGATGGAGAGGAGCGAGGTTGGGGCGGAGGTGTTGAGGCACGTCCTCCACGGCTACTTCAGCCAGAAGAGCGGCCTCCTCATTTACCTCGAGGACTCCCACCTCACCCGTGTCGACCATGTCCCTACCAGTAACAACCCCAGTGAGGACAGCGAACTAGAAGATCAAGAACGACACCGCGACGAAGAGCCCGCGTCATCGGGCGAGACCGTGTACTGGGAGACGACGATCGGGAGCAGCATTGGGGACTACAGGGAGGTGGATGGGCTGATGATCGCTCACGAGGGGAAGTCCATCGCCACCCTCTTCCGCTTCGGAGAGACGTCGATGCAATACAGCCGCACCCGCATGGAAGAAGCCTGGACCATCCACGACATCGACTTCAACGTCCCGGGACTCTCCTTGGACCACTTCATCCCTCCTTCCGATATCCACATCCCTTCACCTTGACACATCCCTACCTCCTCCATGACACCCCCATTTAATTGGATGAACCATTCCAAGCTAAATCCCCACATTCTTATAATTAATAACTGCTCACAATGCTTCCTGTATATGAACCCCCCTTAGATTAATCGTTGGGTTGTTCTGAGTAATTCTTAATTTTTCTTTCGCTGTTGTCAAGCTGGGGCCGTTCATTTGATGTATCTGACCTTTTTCATCATGTATAAGTGGAGAGTGCAATTTTGGTGCAAAACAACATTCATATTGCATAAACGTGCGCTGTCCTCAAAACATGAACAATAATATCCATGAACGATCCGCGAATTATCACGACAGTCCATAATAAATCCGGATAGGCATGTCCTCTCCTCATTTTTACGGCTCTGAATAGTAATGGTAATGTGTTCCAAAGGTGGCCTCCCCGCTCCATCGCCATCCCCATTCGTATCAATACAAAGAATGTGCTATCCGAAAAATGCAGGCAACCTCAGTAACTACTCCTGTGGACTACACTGTCAAACACTATCTTATCACAGCCAGTGCCGCATGCTTGGATCCTATTGATAATTCGATATGACAACAATACATATTCGTCTTAAAAAACAAATGATTCGAAAACCCCAGAGTTGACGTCGTTAGTTGGGGCATTGAGGGATTTATTATTTATAGATTGAAAGTTACCCGTTCGAATACTGCCAATTTGAGTGAAACATATTATGGATTGAGGTCATCTTCACAGATTGAGATCGGAGTCAGTGGATTCATAAAACTTGCAAAGTGTTTTATGAATTTTCAGATAGTCGGGTCTCTATACCCACGTAATAAGAGAAGGAAAAGAAATGATGGGCTAACTTATATGGCAGTTGAAGAAGGCGATTTCAAAGGGCAAGTGGGCTGGAGGAATTCGCTGGATTGGGCCGAGTACAAAGGCCATAAGAAAGTGGGTCATGGGCCTAGCTGTAGCGGCGTCGGTTTCGTGTTATGTACTCACGACGTTGTGAGGAGCGCGAGAGGGTAGAGAGACAGTAGGACTGCACCGCACTGCACCGCCGTCTACTCCAGCAGCATTTTATTAATTAAGGGGGGAGTTGATTGCGTAGCTGAATTGGGTTGATCGTCGAGTAAAGTGCTGCTTTGTCCTTTTCTTTTCCCTCGCTTTTCCTTTACATACGAAAGGCCTTCCCAACCAGCCTGTAAGGCAGAAATACTAATGAGGATGTATTAGTTTAGACTGCATCATGTGTCGCCCCCCCTCCAAAACTAAAGATTAGATGTCATCATGTGCTTCACTCTTTTTTCCTCTTTCTTCCTTTGTTTTTCTTTATCAGCAGAAGATCTTGTATACATTACTCACCTGGTATGGAATCTTGTTATTTCTCTATCTTCACCATCGAATAGTTTATCTATTCTTCATATATACGTAATTTCATTATGCCTACAGTTTAAATTTTTGGGTTAGACATTCTACATAGTATTTAGAGTAAATTCTACCTCAATTTTATTTCACATATGTGGCTATTCCTTTGTCACTTAATTTTTCATACATTACAATTTATCTTTTATCTAGTTTTAAAAATTGCACTATGTTATTACTACTGCCACATTGCTGCCATGGATCTTAACTTGTGCGCACGTGTGGGGTGTGAGTTGATGGCCCTGAGATGCCACGGCCCAGGGTGGTGATCTTTGTTAGGGTCAAAATAGAGGCACCAAAGAGGCCTTGGGCCGTCACTAGCGACTTGTAATAGTCTAGTAGGTGGGGCTAAGTTGTCAAATAAATGCAAACCATGATAAGCATATATTATGTGTCATTCAATTGATACTTTCCAGCATTCATTTCAAAACACAAGTTAATGATCTATCACTATTCGTAATTTCATGATAATATTAAAAGTACATCAACATTCTTCTTCATAAATTATCTTTGGAACGAGAATGAAGCATCCTATGAGTATTAGCTTCATAACAAAGAGAAGCAACACATCTCTTGAATACATAGACAGAAAAAAACAGGCATTCGGTGGGAGGGAGAGAGCCTCATGAATAGTTCTTCCATCTAAAAGAGAAGCAGCATTTTGTGGGATTGCGGAAGCGGATAGGGTTCTCCTAACATTAGGGGGGGGCCCTCTAAATTTAGAGATGCTCAATAGGGAGCGGCGGCAACAGAAGATTTGAGAACCCAAAGAGCAAGAGAAATGGAGGAGGGGATCCTTTTGGCAAATTCAGGACATGCAACTCCCTTGATTACCGTGCATGTCTTCTCATCTGCCAACGTTATGATGCAACGAAAAAGAAAGCCTCATTCAAATGCCATCATTCCGTCAGCTTTTTAGGGAGAGAAAGAGAGACCAACTTCACTTTGGAGCAGAAAAGATAGAAGCTTCCTCGATTTCTGGCCGCGTGGGAGTGCGGTTCGATTCTCCTTTGTCTTTAATTTTTTTTTTTTTTTGGGTGTTTAGAGACTTTAGCTTTTCCCCTGTCTGCATTCTACTTTTCTTTTTTTTGATGATCTTTCTCCCCCTAAATTCTAACTCTCTGATAACAATCAATTTGCTGGTTTTTGAATGCTTAGTGTGTGCCGAGACTCTCTAGATTGAATAACAAGCTTCAGGTTGTGCACTTTTGATTTCCTTTTGCCCTAAATTTCCGGTACTTCAACCCCATCACCCTCCTCTTTTTTTCCACTTTCGCATGCATTTCCTAATCGCTTCTTGAGTAGCTAGATTCAAATGAAAATGTACGTGCCTTATATACCATCTTAAGTGAATCTCATAGGAAGGAGCTCTGAGACTCCAAATCTCGGGCCTCCTTTACAGAACATCTATTTAACCCTAATCCTATCCATGAAAAACTCACGCAATCACACTTTACATAGCTTTCCCAAGATAGTAATGCGTCTATCAAATCAAGTGTGATATATAATGCTTAAGAACTTTTTGCTGATTTCCTGAGTAAGTGTTATCTTTAGATTCTATTTATTTGTTTTGGCTAATTTCCTTTTGCATCACATGGTTACGAGGAATGTCCACTATATTCTAGTCCTAATATTGTCAAACCCATCGATATACATCTTGATTCTCATCCAAATACCGATTGTTTTCAGCCCATTTCTTGCCCCACAAAACTGGGGAGGTTTTTTTACCATCATATTGATTGTTTGGTTTCTTGATATATACTCAACTCTATATACTCAACTCGTCACGTTTCACAATTGCCAATGCCACAACTTATATCTCATTTGTGAAATAATTTGATTATTCAATAGCACAATTTGGTTTCAATGCATCGTGTCACATCATCTTCAAGTTTCATCTTGTGCTATTGGAATATCAATAATTTCTAGCCCTAACTGTCCATATAATTGAGCTTGCTGGCAGCAAGATAGTTCTGTGTAAACAACTTCAAGGAGTATTTCAAGTGGTGAGATATTAGCGGGGTCACCCGAATTCATGTCAATTAGTTTAAAAGAAATACATGAAAATAGAAGCCAGCAAGCAAGCTAATTTGAAAATAAATAGGACCGTCGAGTGCAGGAAAGGGCTCATAGAAGATAAACTTACCACACTAGCGTGACTCTAAAGGACACACAGCATGAGCATTTCTTTTGTATCAGTGTGCTGGAATAGCTTAAGATGTTGCATCCCCTTCACTTTTTTTGCGAAGCATGTGGTGTTTCATACTTAAAAGATAGATATTATCTACCACATCAGCTAAATATTGAGTATATATAGTGAATTTTCTGCATGCATGCATGATCTGTGACTGCATTTGTCAACGGCGTAATACCTATAATTGGATAATAACATCTGAACATGCTATTTTAGAAATTTACATACATGACTGCTCGGTGAAAAACCTGAAAATGAATTAATTTAGAGTACTGATCAATGGCAAATTGTCCATTTATTGTAGTATGAATGGGATGACTAAAACCAGTGAAAAAGTAGAGAAAAGAAATTTCGTGCAAAAGTAGAAGATTTAGTACATGAAATGAAAATACAAGTTAAAACAAGTTCTGCCATGCCTGCATGGCATTATGTGATTCGTAAATTGTTCTCAACTATCTAGCTGCCACTGGAAACTCGGAGGTGATCAGATGAGTAAACCTAAATAATATTCCTTGATGATCAAAGTTCCCAAAGCCGACTTCATGATACATATGCTCATACATAGAAGAGCAAGGTTTGAAGACCCGGAAGAAACTCTAGTCCAAAAATAATGTGTGACATCATCATCAGCTGAAATTAATTACCATAGTATAAGAGTAGGGTATAGATCATCATCATCAGCATCATCCAGCCTGCTGAAAGAGATGGTCATCGTGGCGATGGGGCTTCAAAGGCTTCTGCTCATCCCCTCCTCCTCCTCCGGTAAGAGCCGGGGGTGGCTTCGCTTCGTAAATGTCAACAGAGATGGAATCGACCATCTCAGGCGTGTGGATCTGCTCATGGCCATGTTCCGGGAGATCATCGGCAGACCATAGCAAAGGGTTCTTACCGCTACCACCGGTCACAAAGGGACTTGGTCTCTTCTTTCCAAAACCACTGTTGTCGTGGCTGTTGTTGTTATTACTGGGGAGATGGTAGGAATCGAGGGAAAGGGAAGGCCTATCTAGGTTGGGATGAAGATCGAGTTGGTCGGCACCACCGTAGATGTTAAGGTCTTGAAAAGAAGGGAAGTTGAGAGGGGATGAGGATCCAAAGTCTTTGACAAATGGTGCTCCTCCTCCAATGCTATTCATCGGGTTTGGCATATTACTGGGGGTCTTGTGATTGTGGTACCCTGCTCCGGATGAGTTGTGAAGGACCATGCTTTCACCAGCGAGCGTCTGGCATGCCTTCTCCAACATGGCCTGCATGTACTTCCCTTGCGCCTCTATCCTCAGCTGCAGGTGTCTCTGCACCTGCACCAATTTGCACCATTTCTTTTTTAGTTATTCAGCACACAGAGAAGAAGATGTAGAGATAGTTGAAACCTTTTATTTTCCCAAAAAACGTATGAATGCTGTGTGGGCAAGTTTTACCTCCAGTTGCTCGTGAAGTCTACGCTGCACCTCCATCTGCATCCTGACGATGGCATCAACCAACCCATGTTGGAGTTAGTCATACGAAAAAATCCAACACAAGGGTGTAAAAAAGGAATCCCGAAACGTCCTCAAGTTTAGGGCGACTTACTCATTCATACTGCGGCCTATCATGGCAGAAGAAGAAGCGGAGCTTCTTTGAAGCTCAAGTGCAGAAGCTGTCAACAGCGTCAAATTATATATGCAAGTAGATGGAAAGTGATTAATGGTTACACACCGAAAGCTACGTGACATATGATGAACATGCAGAAAACCTAGAAATAGAAGAGACAATATATATATACAGTCACCTCTCTTACCATCCTTGATGGAGTGGTCATTGAATTCCTTGTGGGGTTGCTTTCCCAGCCTGAATTTCTGCAGCCAACAAGTAGGTCAGGCGTTTGCCCTGATAAGCAAACATAAGAAAAGAAGCAAAAGAAAGGCAAACGAAAGCCAGAAGACAATCTCGATCGCCGCGACGACCCCCACCTACACGCTTTGGGCTTTGAACCCTCTGAAGGGGAGTGACAGACAAAAAAGCTTGTATAAAGCCGAAAGCAAAACAGATCAAAGGAAGTGAACCTGGAGATGGCTCTTGAGATGGTAAAGAGTGAGACCCTTCACACCCATCACTCTCATGATGGTCTTCGGCGTCGCCTCTGTCGTCACACCAAACATCAAGATTAGTTATCGTTCATGAATCGTTAAACCTTCACAGCCGAGATAGGTGTGCATGTAGCTAGCAAGAAAGAAGGAAGATGGATCCGGAGAGAGTTTCAAACCAAATGAACGAAAGAGATTCGTTGGTACTCACTATCGGGGCCTCCGAGCTGGGTGACGGCGTCGACAAAGCGTTCATGAAGCTCGACGGTCCATCGGAGGCGGGGCTTGGGGTCGGTGGTGAGGACGAGGCCAGAATCACCTTGCACGCACATCCCCCTCTCATGGGAATTCATACCCGAGGGCTTCTTGGGATGGAACATTCTCTTCCTCTCTCTAAGCTGAAGAACAAATGCGATATGGGGGAAAGAGAGAAGGAATAGGGTGCGTTTTTTGAAGAAAGATCAGGCTGCCCTTTTCCCCTTTGGCGTTTCTCTATTCCAAAGCAAGCTACTAGCACACCCTTTGCAAATATATATCATATTTATTAGTTTACAATAAACTATATAGCCGCTATACCTCTTCTTTTCCTTTTTCTTCTTTTTTTTTTTCTTTTTCCCAAAGCCGTTGTGCCATCAAATAAATAAGTAATCTTTGCGGCTACACTGCCATTCCGTAAATAAAATCTTATCTGATACATATTTATCTTCCACTTTACATGCATCTATTACATAGGGTTTAGTTGAGTTTTTACAATACCCTAATTTATATTTAGAAAAAAAATTAATTCAATATTGATGGTGAAAAATGTTGACTAGCCAACAAGGTTCAGCCTTTGGCACACATATACAATCTTTTAATTTAGTACCTACAATCATTGCATTAATAGATGTAAAGTTTCATGGCTTATGTAAAAAATTGTCCTGGACTGGGGTGTTTTTTATAAGAATTCTTAAAAGATAGATTAATCATACTTAGACCTATTTGCATCTCATAAGTCATCAATTCCTCTGTATAAATAATAATATGTCATCTTAACTCATTAAGACAAGCTTTATATATCACTCATAAATTGAGAGAATCCACATCCTCCGATTCCGACAATGCAATTGCTCAATTCTACCATGGTTACGCATGATCTATTGGCAGATGCTTTTAATGTTCTGATTTCAGTTTTTTACAACTTCTCATTATTTCAACTGCTATGACACGATGAGAACTTGCTTTTGAGTAAACTTTGATTATGTATTTGTTTCATGCAACTGTAGTTGCAGAGAGATGAATAGTATTGTATTATTATGCTCCATGTGCCTCTAATGCTTGAAGTTTGTCAAGTTGCAAATTTTACAAGTTAATGCTAACTCCTGCATTTATAGTGGATGTAGTTAAAATAGGTGATTTAGGGACGGGCTTTACTAGCATAATAGTCTTTGTAGTACAGTGAGAATAATAGTCTGTTGGGAGTTACAAATTCTTAAAATGGGGTCCCACAACAATTTATAATTATTTGTGATTTAGTTTTTTATAATTCGGAATAAACGGCTATTCTCACAGTAGATTAAATACTGCCATACAATCATCTTTCTTTAGGGATCAATTCTCATCTTCAACGGCGGTGGTGGTGGTGGAAGGAGAGAGAGTTTTTCCATCTTTATTGGGGGGAGAGGGTGCACAGACAAATTCTGAGTTGGATGTATTGTTGAGGCCAAAAGGAGAGACCCTCTTTTGAATATTATTCTCCAATCATGTGAAGCTTCTTTTTAGGTCTCCGCATATATATTTGAAGGAGAGCCCTTGCTTAGATACAATCATGACTGCCAATTCGTTAAGCTTTGCTTTACCCATCTTTCTTTCAAGTTTCGAACCCAAATGCTTTTTTATTCATTATAACCCCGAGCCCACCATGCATGCACGACTCTCTCTCTCTCTCTCTCTCTCGTACCACGACTGCCTTTTTAACTCCGCAGTGTCCCCAGAATTATAAAGCTACCAGCTTAATTATTATTATTAGCTGTTAAATAGCCAAAAATCAGTGATATAAAGTTATAAACTCATCATATGAATCATGTCCTCACAGACATTTTGATGTTAAAATATATGATCCATAAATATAATTTAGTGTGTATATCTCTATCTCTTCATACATATGTTCTTAGACTCGATATAGTAAAATGAATTTAAAAAATAAATACCCGGGCAGAAGAACAAAAGCTTTACTTCCTATCAATGAAAAACCAAGTCATGATGAGGAGGGATTGATTCTGATTCTAGGTAAATTCTCCGAGAACTAGTTATGGAATGTCGTCAACGTCCTTGTCAACCACAATGATTTGGCCATCACAGAGCTAAGTGGGTTCATATGGATCTGTTCCCAACCGACTTTGCATGGCATTTACATTGCACACGTGAAATTTTGCCATAACATTCTGCTCTCTCTTCTGATTACCTCCTTCTGCCCTGGAAACAAATTATTAGATACGCATGGCGCGTGATATTTGTTAGAATATATGTTTGTGCAGCAACTTGAGCTAAGGATTAATTGAGAACAAGCCGACCATACATCTGTGTATAGTCATAATCTAGAGATTGTGCAAGCGAACTAACGGCGGTTAAGAAGAAGAGGTTGAGCAAATCTCAAGGGTGAAAACATGGGCATGTTTGTTCTTCTACTACTACTAAATGGGCAAATTAAAGGTAAGATGGATGGGTGGACCCAAAAGCTTTATGGTCTGCGAGTTTGTTGGCGAGAGGGCGGGGGAAATTCTAAGCGCCAAGGGGAAAGGGGAATTCAGAGCGAAGCTTTTGATGAAGATATTACGAGGGGGACCTCCTCATCCTCTTCTCTTTTGTGGAATACAAGATTGTCCTCTCTCAACCTAGAGTTGGTCAAACCCTAGAGCAGAAAGACGAGGTAATTTATGCAACAGTGAAGCCCCGCGACATTAGGGTTAGTATACATTTCAATATTTTTCGCGACAAAAATAAACAAAAGCAGGTGAAAAAAGAGGAAAAAGAAAGGAGTAGAAAAGGGGGCAAAAGCTCTCCTCTCATGGTGGGATGCCAAAATCTTAAGGGAGACGAGTGAAAGAAGGAATTGCATGTCATTCGGACATTCACCCAAATCCAGAATGGGGAATAGATGCCTTTCTTCTTTGACAATTAAAGCAAGATTCTCCAACTCTGCCCACATACTTAACCCTAGGAGAATTGCCAGTGACCATGTATGTACATTCGGGCTATTCGGCAAAATTAGCACACAAGCGGAACACGTGCACGGACCGATCGGCATCCAACGTGATTTTGCCATCACAGACAAGTATCGTCACTGCATACTTCATTGCTAACTTCATTGTTCTGCTATGCAAAATTCTCTCTGATTTCAGCTCGAGAGGCGGCCACTTCACATTAGAGGGGTAGTTGATGGAAGTTATACCCTTGTTAATGTCAAATGATGTCGGTGGCCTTTTTTAATGAGCGCAAATCGAAAGCGGGAATTAATCTTTAGCCAAGTGGAGAGGATGGGTCGGCTCTCCTCTCGCGGACGAAACACCTTTGAACAATTCAAACTCTAGATGTAGATGGAGTTTATCCAGAAGGGAGAAAAGGAGTTTCAATCTAGAACGGGAGATTCCCCTGCAGTCACACTTTGTTTGGACCACGCTTTGGCCAAGTACGTAGCTGTCCCGTCCGAGAACACATGGGGGTGTTATAATATTCAGACAAAGCCGGGGTTTAACTTTGAGGTGATTAGATTTTATGCAAAGACTATAAACCCCGGTGGAAAAGCAGGCTGCGTTAGCGTTGAGGCCATGTTTGCTTGAATTTCAAGCATCTTTATGTGCATTGCCGAATTATTCTGCCCCCCAATGAATATATTCTCTTCCAAGTGATCTTCCCGGGCCCATCTTTTTGCGGTTCGCTTTTCCTCTCTTCCCACTTCTTTCTTTTCTTTCTTTTTTGTTTTGTTTTGTTTTTGTTTTTGCGGGTCTATGCTCCTCAGGAATCCATAGTTTGGTGCATGATGGTTCAAGACTTCAAAACTCTTTTTGGCCATAGTAGTACCAATTCCTTGCGACCCCTTTTTTATTCGCGCGAATGAATAGTAGACGCACCTGCCTTGTTAAAGAAAACTCCCACTAGCATGTTAAATTGATCCCCTCAAGGGTTCCGAAAGCCCGACCAATCTCAGGGCCATAAACTGAAAATTGTCCCCACAGCTCCCAGGCCCTGGTCCTTACAATCGCAATAATCCTTCGTTCGTTATAAGGTCAGGTACACTGTACCCATTTCCCCCGTGCCACTCATTTGACTAATTTTATCTTATCAGACCGATATGGAAAATAATTTGCAATTAAAGGAGAAGAACTAGAGCATAAGATTCCGGTCTTGCCAAGAAAAAGACATGAGATTTCTGAAATTTTTCCTCTGCTATGGAATGGAGATGGCCATCTGTCCTTATTCATGTACATACACAAGAAGATACAAAGCCTTGATGCTGCAGTCTTCCTCATGCTCTCTTCAAAAGGGGCGGTGACTCGCTGGAAGCATGTGAAGTATCAGATGCACGGAAGGAGGGCCCTCTGTGCTCCTGGACGTAGGATGACCAATAGTCCATTCCAAGACCTTGCTTATCAGTCAGTGTGCCATGTTTCCAAGGCACACATATTTTAGCTGCAACCATGAAGGAACATTTTAACTAAGGCAGAGTAATAGGAATTTGGAGAACAGGGCAAAATGCAATACAAAAGTTCAGCAAGCACAAGGAACATGACGAGAGACAGGAGGCAAACACGGCTAAATTATTGCGTCAGAGCAGAAAATTTGAATCAGCAAGCTAAGTCAAGATTATCGCTAGCACCCATAACTATGTATCAGCATTCACGGATACTCACCTCCAGATATTCATCAATTCCATACTTTGAACCTTCCCGTCCAAGACCAGACTGCTTGACGCCACCAAAAGGAGCCACCTAAAGCCAACCAGGTAACTGGACAAGTAAACCATCTTCTCTGTCAAATGCTAAATGGAGGAGACAGAATGATACTGACCTCTGTTGAGATTATTCCTTCATTAACCCCTACTATACCATATTCGAGGGCCTCGGTTACACGCCATGTACGTTGAACATTGCTGGTGAAAATGTAAGCAGCCAGACCTTTGACACGTACATGAGAGAGAGAGATTGTCAGTATTTACAAGTAATTAATTGTTGTCTACTTTCACACAGATTACTGCAGATTCATCTGATGCACAACCAAGGCAAAATAAGAAAACCAAATGCCATTCATTTCAAGTCTCTTTGGCATACAAAATTAAATCATAGATATTACTGCAAGTCAAAGAAAGACCTGCATTGGTGTCATTGGCCATGCGGATAGCTTCTTCCTCAGTTCGAAAACGCAAAAGCGGAGCTACTGGCCCAAATACTTCCTCTCTGAGAAAGAGACAATGCTTAAACACTAGCATGGAAGGTCTAGAACAGTCTTAGGCAACTATTAAAAGGCAAATCATTGCCAAGCTTACAAAACTTGCAGAAGGAAAAGGAAAAACAAGACTCATCAACATCCTTTTTTGAAATAGGCCAACGGGGTACTAGATAAATGTAAAATAATATACTATATGCATTGACATAATTAGCAAAAAGTGACAATGAGCTAAGCACTGGGATTCCAAAGGAGCCTTCGGGCAAATCATTCTCAAGGCCAAATACTGCCGGCTTGTCTCAGAAGTCCACAAAGGATCTGAAGCACTTAAGCTTCTTAAGGGATTGGGATTCCCATATTTGCTCATCGAGCGTTCGTCAATTGATTGTTTCTCTTTTTATAACAAGATAGAACAGCAGCAACAATGTACAATCATCAAATTCTGCAGCCTGACTTTGGCTAATAAGGATGGACATAAACTATATTTGCTTCCTAAGTTTTCGCTTTGGTTGATACTGTTAGAAGAGTTGCCCACCTTGCTTTCCCATGAGAACTATATGGTGAAGTGCTAACTGTTAGAATATTTAAATAATAAACTATGCCTTTATCTAACAACTTAAGCTTTTAGAACAATTGGCAATAGTCTTACAAAATCTCACATAATATCACAGCTAGAGGTTCTCAGTTCAAATCTTTTCAAGACCCATTTGCCTCCCCAATTAAATATTTCAACGCCCAATACTAGACAAATGACTAAACTAAGCGTGAGGGAGAGTGTTCAAATTTTTAAATAATAAATCACACATTCATCGAACAACTTAAGCTTTTAAAATAATTAGTGATTGTCCCATAAAATCTCACACTAACCATTCAGAAGAAACTGCAGACAAGAGAGATATCTGTCTTCCGTAACTCGCAACTATCATGCCAAATATACTTACATGTACAGTTTGTACGCAATGCCTAATATCTCATGCTTGCAACAGTTATTCTGAGATGAGATTGAGTCGGCTAAAAAGTTTACCTTGAAATAAGCATATCGCTTTTTACATCACCCATAACTGTAGGCTCATAAAAAGTCCTTCCCAGGCTGTGTCTTCTGCCTCCAAGAAGGATTTTGGCTCCCTTCATTAGCCACGATAAGATGCAAGAAGTTATTCTATGCCATGAAACACCTTTTAAGGAGGCACAGGATAAGCCAAACACTACATGAATGACAATTCAAGACTACTGAATAACGTGCCTTACGAATAAGATTATTGCATTTATCAAACTAGAGCCACAAAATAGTATCGTTTGCTCAAAATCAATACTAATACCAATGCCTGCTCAACTACATGCACAATAACTACCATAACTTCTCTTTCTGCATACGTTAAAAGTACCAAGTTACTCTACCACTAAAATTAAATGTTCAGTATATTATAGAACATACATTCCAGTGGTTCAACTTAATTTTGTTTCCTCTACCACCAATCCTGAGTTTGTTTTCTAATCTTTCTTCTCTTTTATGATCAAAGTCAGACGGATCAACGAGCCTTTGTGCCAATTCTGTCATGATGATTTTGTTTAAGATTACTCATTAGACAGAACGGTTCCAATTAACGACATCAACATTCTATCACTTCATCTTCTTATCTTGGGAGTTATAGCTTCAACGTCTTTTCCCCTCAGTGCTAAAATCAATGCAAGAAGTTATACTATGCCATGAACCACCTTTTAAGGAGGCACAAGATAAGCCTAAGACTATATAAATGACAATTCAAGACTGCTGAAAATCGTGCCTTATGGATAAGATTGTTGAATTTATCAGACTAGAGCCACAAAATAGTATCATTCGCTCAAAATCAATGCTCATTAAACAGAACGGTTCCAGTTAACGACGTCAACATTCTATCACTTCATCTTCTTTAGAAGTGCCAAGTTAGTGTACCATTAAAATCAAATGTTTAGTATATTACAGAACATACATTCCAGTGGTTCAACTTAATTTTATTCCTTCTATCACCAATCCTGAGTTTCGTTTTCCAATCTTTCTTTTCTATTATGATCAAAGTCAGGCAGCTCAACAAGCCTTTGTGCCAATTCACAATGATAATGTTGTTTAAGCTTACTCATTAAATAGAACAGTTCTGTTAACGACATCGACATTCTACTGCTTCATCTTCTTTTCTTGGGCATAAGTTTTAGCTTCAACATCTTTTCCCCTAGGTGCTCAAATCATAAGTATCCAACAATCAAAGCAAAACAGTCAAACAGGGAGTTTCCTGAACTTTTTATTTCATAGACATGGTACTCTGAGAAACCATGCCATAGATCCTGGACATGTTCTAAACATAGGTGACCTCCGGTTAATGATCAGATTGATCTAACCTATTCAAGAAATACAACCCAAATTGAGGGTGGTAAAAAGAGGCAACAATTCTGACCAAAAAAACAAAAAAGGGGCAACATTTTCTGACACGAAAACAATAACTTGACATGAAATAGAAGGTTTGGGTTGAGGTTAATTGTGTTCGGGTCAATTTTGTGTCAACCCTCAAGACACTTCAGTAATTGTGTTGTGTTTGTGTCCAACCCACCAGAAACGACGAAATTGACCTATACAACCCATTTAAATTAACGAGATTAGACACAATTAACTAAGAGACTATTCTATCATGTCATTCGCCATGGAGATTTTATAACTATAATATTTCATTATTATTTAATTTGATTTGATGATATTCTGTTGACAGATCATTGCAATTTGTAGATAGATTTTACGAAAGATTGAGGATTTTTCGTGTCAAGCTCATGTTTGGTGGATTGATTTCAAGTCCTGGCGAGTCATGCAATTGTGTCGACCAGCCAACCCATTATATAATCTGGTACATGGGCCGCATCATGTCAACCGTTAATCTTGGGGTCATGACCATGTCACGAAGGTCAACACGATCAACTAATCGTATCGTGTTCGGGTTGACCTGTTTTATAGCATACCCTTATGTCGACACAAGACAAGGACAAATTGCCACCCCTAGTAGAGAATCACCTTGTTAAATAGTTAAAGTTGAATTAGACAGAAAGAAAACTCTGGAAATTTTGATGGACACTAGATGCACCTCATTACTCACCAATTGACAGTAATTTTGGCTCAAGGACACAGCAGATGCAAGAAATAGGAGGCCATCTGCACTTGACGAATGGACACTGGTTTCTGTAATGAAACTACTAGAATGTCCAGGAAGTATTTTTTGAAAACTATCTTCGTCAAGATCAAGAAGAATGTACTTTTAAGCGCATACGGCACTAAAAGGAAGAGATTCATCAGAAAGAAACCTTGAATGAAATGCCACTTCTATTCAATTCGTATGCTCATGGTCATGGTTTTAAATCAATCATACCTGCAACTCTACAATCAACTATTAAAAGAGAGTCGAAAAGAACCTTGTGTATAGCATCTTCAACAAATGATTCAACCTGCAAGGCCACAAAATGAAAGAAGTGGCATGTGAGTTGTCTGTTAAATGAGGCTCACTGACATCAATTGGATGCATATTTGCATATGAAGCAGGACAGCAGACCTTGTGTAGTGCAGCTTCATTGATTAGAGGACCCTGTTAAGAAAAGGATGACAACTATTATTTTCAAAATTACCTACTGACTTGACATCACGAAAAGACACTTGAAATCTATTTACTGGTGAGAAGGCAGATTCACACGATTAAACAAGGAGCATATCATCTCCAATCTAAGCAGCACTCATATCTAATCAATAGTCTAAATAGTGTGTTCTAGTAATTAGGCACATGGAAAGGTAACCTGGGGTAAAAGATGGTAGTTTGAAAGATTAAGAGTGGAAGTGTGTCTACCTGAGCAACGCCTTCACTAAAGCCATCGCCAACTTGCAGATTCTGAACGGCATTGGAAAATGCAGTAGCAAATTTTTCATATATGCCTGCAAGAAAAATTGAGGTTGACCTAATATTCTACCAGGGAAGTGGTACCAAAATCTCATCAGGAGCTTCAGTTGTCGTTATAAAAGCAGTTCGATTGGAAATCGAGGATCTGTTGCTTCAGCTAGGTAAATCTAAATAAGATATGCCACACTACAATTTGCTGCAGATTAATTTCTAGATGTCTTTCATTCAGTCAACAAATAGACACCATGCATCAGGTGATAATTGCAGTATGTTGTTACAGTACCTTCTTGTACAATGACTCTGTTCGCACAAACACAGGTCTGACCGCTGTTGCGAAACTTTGCAGCGAGCTGCACGAAGTGAAAGCATTAGTTTAAGGGGGAAAAGTTGTACATCTGTCATGCCCATCCTTAGCAGGGTCATTTATGCCCCCGAAAGAACTAACAAATAATCAGCATGAAATGGAGATCAAAACTAAAGTAATCTAATAATTCACTAACATACAGTTCCTTTTACAGCAACATCCACATCTGCATCGTCAAACACTATGCATGGTGCATTCCCGCCAAGCTCCAGAGATATCTACAAAGTGGAATCGAAGCATGTTAGAAGCACTCCACTAAACTTATGCATAGGCAGTCACATGAAAGCTTGTAAACACCTTCTTGACAGTTGCAGCTGCACCAGCCATCAACTTTTTCCCGACAGCTGTTGAGCCAGTAAATGTAATTTTCCTGACCTGAAAAGAATGACAAAGGTTTCTTTAAGTCTGTACCCTAGTATGTCACTTGGGATTGACATCAGAAGTCGCATTCTTAATGAGTACAGGAGTTGGAGAGGACCTGAGAGCTTTCCAGTAGAGAATCTCCTATATCAGAAGCCTTCCCCATAACTACATTAACAACACCCTAAATGATGGGAAAATTGGGAAAAAACAAGAAAAAAAGATTCATTCAGTTCAATAGTGACAAGAAACAGTCAGACACGCAGATCCCTTATAAAAACACAGTAATACCGAGAACTAGACATGACTTGGTTGTATTCGCTGACAAATATTGCCTTTATACTGCCATAGCTTAATTTGGTATTTAAGGGGCCCACAGAAATCAAACAATGAAGGGAAATGAAGCAGTACCTTCTTCCATCAATAAGATGCAAACTATGCAAAGCTTTATGGTGAACAACTGTTATGCAGTAAAAGTCACTGACGACACTTCTTATCACCATCATACCATAATAAGCATGCAGCATTACTCGGCTTAACAGTGAAACTAAAAATTAACTTCTAGGGTTCTAGTTCAATCGAATTCGCTATTCACCTTCAAGCTTCTCTAATATGGTGTACTGAATGGAAGAAGAATATGCATGGCATTGAGATATAAATTTCTGTCTATCTTAAATGTTAATTCAGTTCAGTATAATACAAATGCCAGTTACCGGTGGTATTCCAGCCTGAAGGGAAAGCTCAGCTGCGGCTAGAGCTGTAAGAGGTGTAAGCTCCGAGGGCTTTATAACAACAGTACAGCCACAAGCAAGAGCTGGGCCAACCTGATACGATCAAGAAACATCTTTGAGGAGGACGACTGTGTCCTTAGTTATTCACTTCTCTTAGACATAGCCGATTCAAGCTATGTACTAGGAAGAAAATTTTGCACCAAATAAACCTATAAGGGACATACCTTTCGAGTAATCATAGCCAATGGAAAGTTCCATGGAGTAATTGTACCAACAACACCGACAGGCTGCAGATCAGAGAAGAGACGTATCATCAACAAAAAGCATGATTTCCCTTAAATTCAAAATGGAACCCACATAGTAAAAGTCAACAATGAAAATAATGTATATGCATACTTCTACATATTGATACGACGATAAATATTTTCGTCTGGCAAGTCATACAAAAGATAATTAGATATATCAGTACCTGCTTCAACACAAACAACCGACGATCAGCTAGTGGTGCCGGAATGATATCTCCATATACACGTTTTGCCTCCTCGGAGAAGTACTCAATAAAATTTGCCCCATAGCCAACCTGTCTCATTTGTCAAACAAAGTTACATTAACATCCAATATGCTGATGGTAGAGTTTATCGCTTAAATCTCCATTTTGTAAAAGTCCGCAGCATATACCTCTCCAATGGCCTCGTTCAATGGTTTCCCTTGCTCTAAAGTTATCAATTGTCCCAACTCTTCCTTGTGGGAGATTAGCAAATCATACCTTGACATACATGATAACAGCATGTCAAATAGAAAAGACTTACAAAAGATAATTCTTGCTCCCATAGATGAAGGCAACATCAAGCTATAAAACCTTGATTGTTAACTTGTAGGCAAAACATGTGATTATTCCTCTAGTAGAAAGTCCGTTTGGTACAGAGGTGACCCTATCGCAGTTGTGGTATGTCTATTTTATGATATGACATAGCTCACATGTTTGGCAACATGTATTTCGAAGTTTGAACACCTTGAAAGCTGAAACCACGCAAGGCAGCAAAAAATTGCTGTGGAATGCTGCGGCTTAGAGATGTTTCAGTTGTGAGATGTTTGTCAAACATCTTAAAGAAGCCATAGCACATCATGCCTTCTTACAAGTGCAGCTTTTGCAAAGAGTTGTACCAAAAACACAATTCCTTAGGTCTCCAAAGTACTTATTCTCTATGGCCACGTATTATGATGACATGAGTTGAGTTATACGATCCAGTCCAAGTTACTGGGTTTCAAAAGAAGGAAGCCTTACGTGAGCTTAGGATTTTTCAATACATCATTCATGTTCTCAGATATTGATTTGTCCAACATGACATTGTTGTAAACTCTTTTTATACAGAAATAATCACCATTCTTCATAATTTCTCCTTTTAATTAAGTGTCTGCTATATTAAAAGTCTGCTGACCAAAGGCAGCGAATCGCATAGACACGCATGCGCACACCTGATAAAAAGAGGGAATGTACCATTTTCTCAGATGTCTGCTCCTCTCGGCCGCAGTCACTTTGCTCCAAGCTGCGCAAGCAAAGACCAACATCACAAAGCCTTAATAATTAAACTTATGGAAGCATGCTGCAGCAAAAGCTGACAAAACCAAATCAAGTTGCAGCTCGAAACTTAATGCCAGACATATTTAAACCAGATAAATTTAGCCGCAAAGTCTTGAGTGATCTTTCCAATTTATTTAGATTGTCTGAACCGAAAAATGAGCTGCAAAGAAATTACTTTCCTGAAGAGTCAGTAATTCCGTACAGGGATTTCTAGAATCCAATATCTGACAACTTGTCATAAGACAAAGGATACCCTTTTAAAGCTCTTTTTCCTAGAACATCACAGAGATCACCTTCTGATATCACCTTCTGAAGAACCCCTTACATTGGAATGCGTCATAGGCGGAAGATATTGCGTCTTTTGTCTCTCGTGAGCCCATGCAGGCTACTTCTGTAATAACTTGACCAGTTGCTGGATTGTGCACCTGCCACGACATAACTCAGGAATGATATTGAGCCACAAGTAATAGTTATGACTTTCGTAGGATAGTATTACAAGCCAGTGTGATACCTTGAGAGTATTGCCGTCATATGCATCAACCCATTTCCCTCCAATAAGCCCCTGACTCCGTAATAGGCCAGAAGCTTTCAACCTGCCAGCGAGACTCTGGGCATCCATGGTAATCTGAATGCAAAGGAAACGTATGCGATCACTCGATGAGCAGTCAAAATCAGATGGAAACGAGAAATTATGAACCAGTTAATTTCAAGCTCCTCGAAACGTATTGCTGACGAGTTCCTCGTTTCTCAATTGGTTATTTCCACTCTGTAGCTATAAACACGTAGCGCAACAGAAAAATCCTTTGTCAAAAGACAAACCAGCTCCTCAAGCGGCATTCAGAAGAAAGTAGGGACGCAGACCGGACATGCTAACGAAAATGGGAAAAAAAAGTCAAAAGAGCGCGATCTAGAGAAGCTGCTCCGCATCACAGGCGGCTGACGGTACAAACGTGAAGCGAACAATCGCGAGCATCGATAGCAACATTTGTGGGGGATTCAAACCGCGAGGCATCGCCCGAAACGAAGAAGAAGGGAAGGGGAGAGTGAGAGTGAGTACAGCAGCGGCGACGACCGACCGACCGACGGAGACCGGGAAAAGAGAGAGGACGATGGTTCGAGATTCAGAGCAGAGAGAGCAATCCGTGAAGCGCGGCGATTGATTCCAAAGGCCGAGCAGTAAAATATAGAAGAAGGAGAGAGAGAGAGAGAGAGAGAGAGAGAGGGGAGAGCGTGCCTGGCGGGAGAGGGGAGGAGAGGAGGCGCGCATGGAAGGCAAGTGTCCGATGGAGCCACCGACGCGATGCCGCGCGGATCGAACTGCCGCTCCGCCCATCCCCATCCCCATCCCCATCGCTGCTCTGCTCCGTGCTCTCCCCCGCCTTCCTTCGAGCTTCCAGTGCTGGAATTCGCAGTTCCCTAAGCCGACAGTCACCAGCGGACAGTCGACCTATTCTTATTATATCAATTGATCTTGGCTATCGCCAGTTTGAAAGATAAAACAATCTAAAATTGCCATTATCCTTATTCTATTCTTAAATCATTTGTTGAACTTGCAATTTTGTCTCAATCGGTTTTCTTATATGTGACCGCTCGGCTACTTTTTTCAAAATCGATCGACTGAAATCCAATGGCCCATTATTTCTTGTATGGGACCGGTCCAATACGACCCAAATCTACTCGAGGCCCAGTAACCTTATCACTCTGCTCCATTTGTCGGGAGGTGTCCACCGTGCATTGTTTTTATACGTCTCCAATTTCTTACTACACTTTAATCCAGAAAGCACAACTTAGACGACTAAGGTTGCTTTTTATTTATTTATTCAGATTTAAGGTGCTTGATCTAGTGATGAAAAGGTCATTTTTTTTTTTCCATTATAAGTTATGTGCCTTTCACGAGATGACGTTTTTTGTTTACGCCGCGAGCAAACTAAAAACCCTCATATCATATTGTGTAATTGTAGTATATCTTGTATGGAGTGGTTTACAACTGTTAATTAATATCTTAATAGAACAAGCTCTCACACCCTAAATTTTCCAGGTAGTAGATGATGAAAAAAATCAATAATTCATACCAAATATTTCGTGATTAGTATGAGAATCTCATGATAACACCCGGAGGAGATTCTAGTGCTAATTACCTTGCTCATCTCTTTGCCAAACACGAAAAAAAAAAATTTGATCTGTTTGAGTGTAAACTATATTTTTAAGACATGATTGGACTTGAGCCAGGGTTTTAGGTGCCCGCTGAATTGACTTGCCAATTCAATTATATAACAATTATCATAAGATGCCTATTGTTGTCTTCTTCTATCTCCATGTATAACATTCGTAGTCATTAAATGAAAAATAAAAATAAAAATGAGATGCTAGGACGGTCATGAAGGTGTTTCTTGGAAGTTGACGTGTGTTGCATTCCCGGGCAAAGCGAGTATTCGTATTCACCATTTTATCAAATAAGCTTGGGGCCTAAAAATCTGTAGCCCGTTAGGGAGGGGTGGGCCACTCTTTTGTTAGCTTTGTGGGGGTGGTTTGCTCCCATGATCAAGGTGCAAAGCATTGAGCTTGGGTAGGGCCGATTCGGCCGATTCGGCCGACCATCCGCGGTCCGCTCAAGTCTGGCTTTAGCTTGTCTTATGATCAGTGTTATTGCATCACAGTTTCTTTCCTCCAATTTAGGAGTGACTACAATCGGTGGACCTAAGAGAAATCAAATGTCTCATTTCTTTATGCTTTCTCAAACAAGAGAAAGTGCCAATTCTTCGAATTTTTCGTTCTACATGTAAGTTAAGCTCTTTATTTTTTATCCATTTAACCTATCAATAGATACTAACCAACGACCACTAACTAATCTAAGAACTACAACCTTTTTTGTGTTTACAGTATGAATTGTGACATTTTCGATTCGGATCCTTAGTTGGACACGATGAATGGATTAAGCATTGGTACGCTAGTAGTAGAAATAAGCTGTGAGTCAATCTTAGGGATATTCATGAGCCAATTAGCTTATTAAGGGCAAGGCGGCTTTAGATTAGGGTGATCAGGGTTGCAATAAATCAAAGCGTTCGATCATGAAACGATCATTTGACCATAAGAATCGATGACTGTGAGCTAGACAAGTCGATTGATCCTACATATTACATAATAACCGAAGGTCATTCATGAATCGACTAGACTCAAACATAAGTCATGCGTAGAACCTTTGACAAGCACGGAGTTCAGTTCAAGTCTAGCCGTGTGAGCATCGTTGATGCCGCTTAATTAGTGTAGGTCATGTTAGGGTCATTTCTAATCAAAACTTAGTCACCAACCTAGTCCACTTATGGGTGTCAATTGTAGGTGATTTCAAGTTAATCCTATTCCCTTAAGATAGTGGCTATATAACCCTTTTTATTATATTTTGTCCTCTTGAATTTAGATCAACTAAGAGTGAAGCTTGGAAGCCAATGAGACTCTCCCTCTTACATGCCCAAATGGAACAAACTTGTGGGACAAGTTGTCTCACAAGGTTTAAACCATCCATAAAATTTTGGAAGTTAGTCCATTAATACATTAATTGGAAATATGTGCTAATTTATGAACATAGACCTTAGTAGCCCTAGAGATGAGACAAAATTTTTGGAGACTTTTCAAGGAGTGATAGGCACCCAAGGAGAAGAAGACAAGGAGGTCGGGCCACTTAGTTTAACTAATAATTCTAGTTTTCTTGTAACTAAAAGCATTATTGGCCATGAAAGCTTGAAGGACAAGCTTTGCAAGAAGCATTCGTCTTGACACTTCTAGGGTCAGGATTAAGTCTTGCTTCCTAAGTTTAGGAAATCCATCATTTCCCCTCAAATAATTGAGGTTTGCATTAAATGCTTGAGGGACACCTTTCTTCTCACTTTCTTCTCCTCCTTCCTTAAGTTCTCTTTTTTTGCTCTCATTTCTCTCCCTCCTCTTCCTCACCAGTCGACCCCTCCCTCTCCTTCCTCTCCCAATCGCCTCACCACCATTGTAGCCACTGCGCCGTCACCGTCCTAATGTTGTCTCGTTGCCCGCCATCTTAAGCCGCTGCCGACCACCCTTGTTGTCCTTGTCCCGCTTGTTAGTAAGTAAATCCCCTAAACGCCAGCTAGGCAGTTGTATTATGTGGGTCAGATTTAGGTTGGTTTTGCTTGTTTCAGGAATAGGATTAAGCTATCCTAAAAAGGTTAGAACCATGTATTAATTTTGTATAATTTGCTCATGAGATTGCTTGGGATAGGAGGATCAAGATAAATAAAATTGTCCTGGGTTATTGTTAAGATTGCTTGGTTTGTTATTGTTATTGGAAATGATCCGTTTATATTCATATTTAGGTTTGGTTTCAAGAAACCGTTGTTCTATTGCATAACACGGTTATGTTATAATCTAGAATGAGTTATTTAGAGACCTTGTTATTATTGGATAGGTTTGTTCTATGTGGTATGGCTACATGTTTGTACATGTGGGTTATATATATATATATATATATACTCTCCGAGGCGAGATTTATGATGGTTCTTGGACATGCATCGAAGCACACCGGGTTGAGTCTCTCTCTTGGTTTGGTGATATTAAAGCGTATCGTTCGATACGGGTTTGACTTAGGCCGGTGCTCGAACGTAATGGGTCAAGTCACAATTCTCATTCCGTGCTCGACATATTTCATCGACATGTTTTCAATAAGCCATAAGTTACACATCGCTTGGCATGCCTTTGGGCGCTCATGCATTGGATTAAAATGGAAGATAAAATCGGTTGTGTTTTTAATCCGTATGGTCACGCGAGGGATTCTGTCACCAAAGGATTTTGGGAGACAATGTCCCCACTGAGAGACATTAGGGGATGATGCCCGACGAAGTTTGAATGCCGTTCGCGATGATGGTTACGGAACAATGCCCGATAGGATGCCCGACGGAGGTTCGAATGTCGTGCTCGATGGGGCGAGAAGATGTCTCGAATATTTCTGGAAGAGCCGTAGGGTTTCAACTTTATGCGATTAATAATTAGACTCGATATAACATAATATTATAAGGTATTATGTGATTCTCAAAGCACTAAATATGTGCGAAGCATTTGAGTGTTATATGTATACTTTGGAAGTTGCTATATGGCTCGTGTATATTTGATGTGGCTTTATATGAGATATGTGAGATATGTGCATAATTTAATTATCATTTTTAGTGAATTGGGAAACATGTGCATGTTATAAATGCCATTAATTGCAGGCCATGATAATATTTTAGATGTTAATATCTGTGGGAATATTATTGGCTATTAATTGCACTATGTGTAGCTCGTGTGAATATTTATGCTATTATTTAGGACTCGAGGACTAGGTAGCACTGATACGCGACACGGAGATGCGACACGACACAATACGACACGCCGACACGTCATTTCTAAAAAATAGAGAATTCCGACACGTTCCGACACGTTATATCATAAAAAAAGAACTTACAATAAATTTACGCTAATAATATTAATAAATCTATTCATAGAAAATTTAAAAATACATATTCATAATTAATGCATGCTCATATTTGAGAACATGTTTTTTATTTTAATAAAAATTATTCCCCTCAAAACCCCCTCTTTATTTCCCTCTTCCCCTCTTCCCCCCACGCCACCTCCCCAAAATCCCTCCCTTCGATTTTTGCCCCTACTCTCTCTCTCTCCCTCTCCCCTTCCCCCTACGCCCTAGGGGTGTGCAACGGAAACCACCCGAACCAGGACTAGACCGGACCGGCCGGTTTTGGGCGGTTCCCACGGTTGGTGGTTCGGTTCTCGGTTCCTAATCTTGGAATTGGCGGCCGGTCGGTCCGGTTCCCGGTTCCAAGGTGGGAACCGGACCGAACCAAATTTTTTTTATATATAATTTGTATATATAAACACATATAATATATGAATATTATATATGAAACTTATTGCAATCGGAATTGCAATTGAGGTAACCTCTTATGTGGCCAAGAGACCACCAAAGGTCTTGTTGTTACTCTTTATTTATAGAGAAAACTTATTTGTTAGTTTCATCTTCTATTCGATGTGAGACAAGGCTCTAGGAGTTCCTCATGCTCACACTCTCTCTCTTGCTCCCCTCACTTACAAACGACAAGGCATTTCAAGCCTCAAAGAGTCTCATATTGACTAAACATTCAAAGCATAGAAGATAGATTGTCTATAAAACCTAAGCCAAGCACAACCTTTAATCACATTGTTCATGGCTTTTATGCTTATAATAAAGCGTGAAACACATAAACTGTGATTGATATTTATGCAAGTGGAGTTTGAATATTTTGCATGTGAAAACATGTTTGAGTAATTTTATTAGATTGCCCGGGAACCGAATTGGATTGATGGGTCCGGAGTATGATCGTTCTTTAGTGAAAAAATAAAGTGCCAATTCTGTTGGACCGGACCGGAACCGATGGTTCGGTTCGGTTCTCGGTCCTAGGACCAAACGGTCCGGTCCACGGTTCCCAATTTTGGGAACCGATTCTCTCGGTCCGGTTCTCGGTTCCACCTTGAAACCGGACCGAACCGGGAACCGATCACCCCTACTACACCCCCCATCAATCACCCCCAGCCCCCTCCATTTCTTCCCCTTCTCTCCTCTCTCTCTCCCCCTCCCTTTCCCCCTATGCCACGACGTGCTCCCCGAGCCCCCCATCAATCACCCCCAGCCCCCTCGGTTTCTTCCCCTTCTCTCCTCCTCTCTCCCCCTCCCTTTCCCCCGCGCCACCACCCGCTCCCCACCCCCATCAATCACCCCCTCGGTTTCTTCCCCGCTCTCTCTCCCCCTCCCCCTCCCCCCATGCCACAACTAGCTCCCCCCGCCCCCTCCGTTTCTTCCCCACCCCCAAGAGCACCCGCCATTTACCTAATTTCTCTCTCCCCCACCCCACGCCACCCCCATCCACCCCCTCTCCGCCCATTGTTTCTTTCTGGTCGTCCCCCACCACCCTCCCTCTCTTCTTGGTAAATTCCTAACAACCGCCTCTTCTTCCTCCTTGTCGCACAATCTTCTCAGCTCTTTCGATTGCCTCATCGCGGTTGCTCGCCTCCGGCCCTTCCTCCTTCACAGCTGCAGCCTTGCTGCCGGTTCTCCATTGCAGCGTCGCCTCAGTTTATGCTCTTTCTTTGGCCCTCCCTTGCCGTCGTGGCCTAACCTCTGCTTCCTTGGCCTCACCTCCACCCACCATCATCTTCTTCAACAATCGCTCTCAGACACGCGTGTCGAAACGTGTCGAGAAAAGTTGACCACGTGTCGGAAAATCCGACACGCGGTCAACGCGTGTCCGAACATGTACGAGCATGTCCAAGCGTGTCGAACACATCGACACGTGTTGAACACGACACGGAAGCTTCGGCAATGTGTCCATGCTTCATAGCTCGAGGAACATGTGTACATTGTTGAAGCGATTAAGTGGCATAATTAGCATTTTTTATGAGCATGAGATACCTCGTAGAATCCTATTAGGATGGATGTTTAGGTAGATGATGAGTACCCTCCATGTTTACAGTCAAGGCAAAGTAAATGTTTTGCCATTGATCTGCCATCGGCAAATGAGCCTCAAGTTCATAGGTTTCGAAACGAGGCATCCACCCATACGAGATTTAGGCAATTTACTTGTTGAGTTATCAAACCCATTTGTTGTTATTTCACTCTTTTTGAGCCGATAGGTATGGACCCGCCGCCCACATGTTTCATGCGATTTAGTGTGCCAATGAGTATGGACGTCACAATCATGGACGTATTTAGAGAGGATATCGTATTCTGAAGGATCACTACTGTTGTTTGGGCAAAGGAGGTCTATAACGATCTCGTCCCTCATAGCTACCGATCTTGGTACGCATGGTTCGAAGGGGACCTCTTCGGGCCCCTTCGTGGGTTCCGTGCACCACTAGGACCGAATGAGGATGATGGTCCGCCCAATAGCCCAATAGATGATGCGTAGGTAGTTGGTCCTCGTAGGAAAGCTGCTATTGGTTAGTATCTTGCTAGAGAAGATAGGCTTACCCTGAAGCTTGTGAACCCCTCCCCACTATCTTTTAAGGTGTATTGGATTGGCTCAAGGATGGGCTTGTAAATTAAACGATCCGATTTAATGAAGTAGATGAATAAGATGTAAATTTGCTTATGCAATTTCCTTGCTATCCCTTTTATGTGATTATTGATTTGGTGTTGATGTGTACGCTACCGCTTGCGTTTAATTGAAAGATAATAATCGATGGGTGGCGATGCCTCATGGGACATCACATAATTAACCAACGCCGGATGTGGTGTTCCTGAGGTGGGGGAAATAAAGGTCTAGGGCATGACGTGAAAAGTATTTGAGATAACTAATTAAAAAATGTCCTTACTTCTAAAAATCATAAATTATCTTAAAACCGTTGATAGATCTATTAAATGGATGGGACAGTCAAGTTTGAAATCTAGTTGGAAATGGTTCAACTCATAGACTAATTTTCATGCAATATAAATCTAGTGACCTATAACCAACCTCAGCCTTATTGCTAAACACTTGCATATTTACAAAATATATGAGAACTCATACGCAAACCAAGGTGAAGGTGTGGGGTGTGTGAATGCAATATTGAGCGAGGGCAAAAGAAAGCCATAGATATGAAATGGGTTTTAGTAAATTGGGAATTCTTTTAATATCTATATTATTTTGAACTTTACTATTATAAACCCATATACTAAATATAATTAACTCATGTAATAACTCAACCCATCAAAATGAGTCGAGAAATAGGTTTACGACCCATTTTAATAGATTTAACAATTGAGCCCTTTATGGCATTAAAAGATGGAAAGTTGTGCTCAAATGGCGTTCGAGAGATCTGTTTATTTAAGAGCTATTGGATTGGGATTAGCTAATAGGATTTGAGGAAATCAAATTAAGTAGAACTCAAGAAATAGATCTACCCGACAAGGATGTTTAGATCTATCCTTGATGTTTGTATATTGAGATCAAATAAGGATGTTTAAAGGATAGTCACATACAAATAGATAAATAAGAGAATAAGGGGTCAAGATCAGATCCCTTTAATCCAAGAATGTCCTGTTCACTTCTATGGTTATTGGGCCTAAGCGCCGCGCCAGGGTATCAACGAACGATCCGATTCATGTACGAAGCACTATTCCCCCGACGTCCTCTCATTCTTGCTCTTCTTAATTATTAATATTTTTTTGTGAATAATGAGGGAAAAGGCGATTTTAGCAAATTTTAGAGAAATTAGGGATAAGACATAAATAGTCCTTGCATTTTAGTTGTATGTGCAATTTGGTCCATAAACTTTTAATTTGTTCATGTGATCTCTAAACTTTAGCCTAATATGTAATATGATCCATGAACTTTTAATTTGTTTCATATAGCTTAAAAATTTTCATACAGTTTAGGGAATGTATTAAATATGTACCAAAACTTTATAGACTATATAGTCACGATACCAATTTTTTCCTCGAATCAAATAGACATAATAATTGTCGTATGATTTCATCATCTCGTTTTCCACTAAAAGAAAAAATTTATTTTCCCTTCTTGCTCGCTTGAATTGTTTCACACTCATTTAGGTGAATAAAGCAAGCATCGACATTCACCAAATAGGACCGTATGTAACTCCCTTTAGGCTGATTGGCATGAAAATTGCATGTTTGAGCCAACATTGATCATCATACTTTCTCAATTAAAAATTTCATGACATGAGAAGAGCGTGACTATTAATCAAGTTTGACGTTTGAAATCGATTTTGAGCCAAATACTATACAGCAATGCCGGGGCCACGGAAAATGAAACTACAAAAGTGCTTGACGACATACATACTTGACTTTGAATGGTCTTTATTTTGGACACATGAAGAAACCGAAAGATGAGATGACAAAAAGGTCTAAAGCATCCCCATGCGGTTAAATCAGATGAAGCCCTGAGTGCGAAAAGGCCATCATCTGTCATGTGGAGACGCGTGATGAGACTCTGCTCCTTTCTTACATCCTTCGACAATGTCATCATCAAGAATTCTGAAATTTGAGCTACTCACATTTCTGAAGTAGCAGAGTTCACTGCCATAATACTTGTACACTTGCTGAGCACTGACGAAGCCGCCGACTGCCACGTTGTTTTTCACTGTCATGGAACTCTGCCCGCTCTGCACATTGCTCAATGAACCACCCGAGCGCTTGGAGCCAGAATCTCCATGCCTTTTCTCGTTAAAAGCCAACGTGATGTTCGCAGTAAATGAGGAAGTGTCATTTCCTTGATCCATGTAGTTGTTGTATAAATAAAACGGGAAATCTCTGTACACTTGAATGGATGCAAGGGTGGAGGACCGCTTCTTAGCAACAACGCTGTCGTTGAAATGGATCAGCTGTTCAATACTTTGCAGATTTGCTTGATCCCCCATGACCATCACGTTACTGTAATTAAATTCTTGCTTCCAAGTGGTCGTGATTATCCCATATGATGACTTCACCCACCCACTGGAAGATATGGACCGGCTGGCCCCAGTCGAAAACTTCCCATCCAAGCCCTTGAAATCCAACGCCGAAGAAACAGCTGGAGGCAGACAATCGGAAGTCAGAAGCTTCCCCGCAGTTTTCGTGCTCTTATCATCCAGCCAAAGATGCAGATTCGCGTCAATGTACCACACGTTCAAAGCGTTTGTGACACTGAAGCCAAATTCATGGAGCTTTCCATCTAATATCTTTGCTAGAGATGGCGTAATCTCAATGTCGTATGTAGGGAGATCAAATGATCCAATGCCGGTGATGGGGATCCACAAAAGAGGATTGATCCCTCCTGTGTATACCACCGTGAAAGGCCAAACCGCACCGACTACCTCACCGTCGAGACTCACGACAACCTCCCTAAAAGGGCCATTCCCGTCCACCTCCGTAAGATTATTGGCCTCAATATACTCATTGGGGAGATTCCCATACCAAAACTCATCATTCTCATGGAAAGATACATAAACCTCTAGCACTGCCCTGTAGACATTCAGGGGAACTTGAAATTCCTTCGTCTCTGTATCAGTAGCATTCTCGATTTCAAACCACAACCCATCATCCAACGGCAAGTTTCTTGAAATGGGCAAGATCAGATCCGCATTCGAACCATACCCAGGAACCGAATTCCTCGCGTTTCCCACATCCGCCACCAGATGCTCATCATCAGCAGGGTAAAAACGAAACTTTATCTTGACATGGTAAACCCCTGTATAGGTGCTATCCACAATATTGCGAAGGGAAACGGCAAGAGTACCGTTCTTCATGAGCAACGAATAGTACCTGGTAATGTCCTTCTCGACCGTCCAAACAATTCCCGTAGCACTCGGCTCGGCAGTGCAGCTCCTGAGAAGCTCAACCCCGCCGAGCCAAACCCCAACGATCCGGTCATATTGCGTGCCTTTGCAGGTGGCGCTCCATTCAAGCACAATCTTGGAGAATCTCTGTGAATAACAAGTCGATGGCGGGGTGTAATTGGCGAGAACCGGGGGCTTCCCGTATGTGTGCGCAAAGTCATGTTGTAAAGCTAGGTACGAGCAAGGTTTGGTTTTGGGGAGCTTGATGGGCCTGGTGACTTCGAAGTAGCGAGTGGGTGAGCCGGCAGAGTGGTTGTGAAGTTCGGGTCCAGCGACGAGGGGTGAGCGGAGCAGCTTGCTCCAATGGACATTTGCAGCGGAGAGAGAGGAGAGAGAGAGGAAGAGAAGGAGGAAGGAGAGAGAGGAAGCCATGGATGGTAGTTGAGGGACTGCTCTTGCTTTTTGTAGTGAACGTTTTGTCTTTGGAGTCTTCGTTTCGTGTGGAAGGAGTAGAGAAAACAATGCAAAATGCTGTTCAGGTTAAAGGAATCAAAATTCAAATCATTGCTTGGGTTCAAACCATCGCAGTAGAGAAGACAATGCGGTGCACGATTCAGGATATTGGAATCAAGTTCAAACCATCACTGGGTTCAAGCCATCGCAGTAGAGAAGACGATGCGATGTGCTATTCAGGTTAATGGAATCAAAATTCAAACCATCGATGGGGTTCAAGCTATCATAGTAGAGAAGACAATGCGACGTGCTGTTCGGATTAATGGAATCAAGTTCAAACCATCGCATGGTCTAAAGTGTGCCAGTTCAACACCTAATTTAGGGACCGACACCGACCCGCATGGTATTGGTCCTCAATTTTTGGAGTCGATGACTGACTTGGTTAAGCTTGGAACCGATGATCAAACCAACCCTATGGGTTTAGTCCGATTTCAGGGTCAACTTCAAAAAATGCTAGTACAAACACGTAGAGAGAAGGTGAATAGGTATTTAAAAGAAGTCTTGACAAATAAATGCGGAATAAAATAAGTTGCAAATAAAGTCTGAATAAAGATCAAAGTTTGAAAAACAAGTCACCAAACTCTGGTAGATGTTCAGAATCTGTTATGCGATGAAATAGACTTTTGAAATAACCTATAAGTAATAACGGACTTAAATAAAAAGAGTTAAGAGAAGAGCATGTTGCACATGAAATTTATAGTGGTTCGGTTTAGATCAAGTCTACGTCTATTCTCCCACGCTAACAGCCTTCTAGTTGGATTCCACTATGTGATCAACAAGAGATTACAACTTTGAGTACAAATACTTAGTGGTAGATCTCACTAAGTCACTCTTTCGGTATTTCTCTCACGATCACAAACGTTTAAGCTCACGAAAGATAAGTGTATTATTGAAGTTCGCTCAGATTTTGGAATTATAAATTCTACGCTCCGTCTCTTACTAGCTCATTGGTCCTTAGTCTCCTTAAATACTCCTCCACTTCCAAACTAGCTGTTGGATAGTATTTAGAGGATCGTCTTCCAATTTACCCATTGGACAGATCTGTATTAAGAAGATTTAATAGCTGTTGAGTGACAAAAGCAGAATCCCAAGTTGATTCTGATTGCCCATACAAACAGAATATTGATTTCTATAAGTAGAGCTTCTTCGTTTAGAAAATTATTGTCTTCAAAATCCAATTGTCAATCAATTAGATTGAGCCAATCAAATCTATCTTGATGTAAAATCCAAACCAAAATCACTAGCCGTTATATGTTTAGGGCTTGTGTTACATTCTGTCGAGTTGTCTCGTTATGGACCTTGTCACGTTATGGATTTGTGTCTCGTTTTGTATGTAAAGTCTAAGTGTGTTTTGTCGGAAGTAAATTCTGAGTGTCTTTCGTTTGAAATAGACTTTATAATCTCAACGTAAGTCTGAACATATTCTATTTCTGAACATATTTAGCCTTAAGGTTTGGACACAGTCTGAATAAGTTCAGCTTCAACATAGAGTCTATCTTATGGTTCTTTCAAGTATAAACTTTAACAATATCATTTACATGTTCTATCATCTGCATAGTCTATTACTCAACCATTAAACACATTAGTAGCTTTTGATTTATTTTGTCATCTTCAAAACATCATAAGGGATTTCCCTAACAAACTTGTGACCAATCGATAATTTTTTTATTTCATTTTTTTGTAATTTCTAAAAAGACAAACCTATTATTTAAAATTACATATCCATTAGAGATTGCTCTTGCTTTTTGTAGTGAACTTTTTGTCTTTAAAGTCTTTGTTTCGTGTGGAAAGAGTAGAGAAGACAATGCGATGCGCTATTCAGGTCAATGGAATCAAAATTCAAACCATCACTGGGGTTCAAACCATTGCAGTATAGAAGATAATGCGATGCACTGTTCAGATTAGTGGAATCAAGTTCAAACCATCACTGGGGTTCAAACCATCGCATGGTCCAAGTTGGGCTGGTTCAACACCTAACCTAAGGACCAACTTGCATAATGTTGGTCCCTAATTTTTGGGACTAAGGACTAACTCGGCTAAGCCTAGAACTAAGGATAAGACCGACCATAAAGTTCGATTTGGGACCAATTGATAATTTTTTTTCTTTCATTTTTTGTATTCTTTGAAAAGACAAACCTATTATTTAAAATTACATATCCATCAATAGGGGCGAGCCGCGAGACCAGCGCGAGCCATGAGGTGAGCGAACAAAGGCAAGTAGCGAGGCGAGTGGCGTGTTGAGAAAACTCCTACCAAGTTTTGAAGTTGATAAAACTTTCTAGTTCTTATTCTTATTTTGAAGAACAAAATACTTCTAAAGTTATATCGCAGACTTTTGCAAAAGTCTATTCATTCTAGAAGTATTTCCCACTCTAACGCAGTCCAGACTGAAACCGTGTCCAGAACAAGGAAGAAATCATACTCAAATTTATTGATTTTGCGACAAGGATTCAGAATGAACGCGCTAGGAATTTATTCTACAACATCTAGCTCTCTGGCGAAGAATCTCACTTTCCTTCTATAAATACATTGATGGAATCAATCACAAATTGATGGAACCAATCTTGAAGAAAAGTTCATTTTGGGGAAACATCTACTTATGGAAACCTAGATTCTGATTATATGGGCGATGAGAATCAACGGATTTTCATCTCAATTTTCAAACGGTTATAAGATCCCCTTAGTCGATTCTATCTAATGGATTGATTGGAAGAAATTCTTCTGGAAAATGCTAACGGTTAGTGAAGCGTGGAGGAGTATTTAAGGATGTCATTAAGTCTATTTGATAGTGAGACGTGAAAATTGAAATTCCAAAGTCTGAAGTCTTTCCAACTACTTGTTCTTCATTGATGGTCCTTATAAATTATATTCAAGAGAGAAAATCACAAGAAGAGTGACTTAGTGAGAGAGAATGGATCTTTCACTAAGTGTTTGTAGTAAAAAATTGCACTTTTTTGTAGATACTATAGTGAATTCTAGCCAAAAGGCTATCAGCCTAGGAAAGTGGACGTAGGCTTAATCTAAGCCGAACTACTATAAATTTCATGTGCAATATTCTCTTCCCTTAACTCTCTTTATTTAAGTTTGTTTTGATGTCTTCTCAGATGAGATATGAAGACAAGGAAGATGATGAAGACGAGACTATTTATGATATTGTGGCAAATATTGCCATGAAAGATCCTATTGTAAGAATAGCTAATTCAGAAGAAAAAGAAGAAGAAAGCGAGAAAGATCTAGAAGAGGAAAGTGAATGAGAAGACACTGGAGAAAAAAAAAAGTAAGGAGGATGACTTAGATGAAGAAGAGGGAAATGCAAATCTGAATAAGGAACAACACCACTTTGATAAGGAAGGAGATAATACAAGGGAACGTGATGAAGGAGATGCTGGAGAGAAAAATAAGGAAACTGATCAACAAATCAGTGTTGGGAAAGAAGGAATGCATGAAGGAGAATGAGTTCTTCCTCAGACTGATGCTACTGAGATAGGGGGAGTAGGTGAGAACAGTTTTCTTCAGGACCAGATTGTAGAGGACATTTATGCATCTCATTTCCCTGAAGAATCTCTTGAGGGTCAAGACAAAGATGATAATATTCAGAGAGAGAAAGATACTTCCAATGTTCAAATCAATATTTTTTTTTTCAATTTAGGATACCTCTCTAGTTCAACTTGTAGAAGCTAGTGCCCAAACCGAACCAGATTCAAACTATCCTCGGATAGTGGAACTCCTTTTTGAAGATTAAGGCACAACAGTATGTGATGGAGGTTGAAATCTAAAAGTTACATGCTGCTATTGATATTATCTTTTACTGGAAAGGTACAGTCTCTTGATAATAAAGTTCAAAACATAAATCAACAGGCCACTCAGAATTTGGCGAAAGTTGAGGCTGTCTTCAATCAGTGTCTAACCAAGCTTGAGGAAACCGTGCATATTTTGGAAGATTTCCGACTTGTCTGTGTTCCAAGGAACTCATGATCATTTTCTAAAAACAATCACATTTTTGTTTTCCGACTTGTGTTCCGACTGTGCTTGTTTGTTTTTCTCATATTTTGCTATTGACAAAAAGGTGGAGACTTTTGCAGATTTAACTTGTTGATTATGTTTGCAGTGTGTTTTCTATGCTTTAATGGTGTGGTATTTTTTTATGCAGACTTTATTGTGCAGACCAAACTTTAGAACATTTATTCGTATAATGATTATGTCTATACACTATCTATTATCTGTATCTATTATCTTGTGCTACTAAAGTATTGTTTTGTAGGATAACATATACATTATGCTTAAATCTGTATGAAAGTTTTGTCACCATAAAAAAAAAGGGAGATTGTTGAGAAAACTCCTACCAAGTTTTGAAATTGACAAAACTTTCTAGTTCTTATTCTTATTTTGAAGAATAAAATGCTTTTGAAGTTATATTACAGACTCTTGCCAAAGTCTATTCATTCCAGAAGTATTTCCCACTTTGATGCAATCCAGACTAAAACCGTATCTAGAACGAAGAATAAATCACTTAGATTTATTGATCTTGTGGCAAGAATTCAAAATGAACGCATTAGGAATTTATTCTACAACATCTATCTCTCTGGCAAAGAATTTCACTTTCCTTCTATAAATACGTTGATGAAATCTATTACAAATTGATGAAATCAATCTTGAAGATAAGTTCCTTTTTGGGAAATATCTACTTATGGAATCCTATATTTTGATTGTACGGGCAATGGGAATCAATGGATTTTCATCTCAATCTTCAAAAAACTATAAAATCCCCTTGGTCGATTTTGTCTAACGGATTGATTGGAAAAAGAATTTTTGGAAAATGCCAACGGCTAGTAAGGCATGGAGGAGTATGTAAGGAGGTCATTCAGTCTATTTGATAGTGATACGTGAAAATTAAAATTTCAAAGTCTGAAGTCTTTCAAACTACTTGTTCTTCATCAATGGTCCTTATAAATTGTATTCAAGAGAGAAAATTACAAGAAGAGTGACTTAGTAAGAGAGAAAGGATCTTCCACTGAGTGTTTGCATTCAAAAATTGTACTTCTCTGTTGATGCTATAGTGAATTCTAGCCAGAAGGCTATTAGTGTGGGAGAGTGGATGTGGGTTTGATCTAAGCCGAATCACTATAAATTTCATGTGCAATCTTCTCTTCCCTTTACTTTCTTTATTTAAGTTTATTGCATTCTTTTAAGTATCACAAAAATCAGTTTCATCTCTTATCTGATTCTGAACATTAATCAGAAGTCTAGTGATTTATTTATCAGACTTTGTTCGATACTCAGACTTCGTTCAAAATTTATTTTATTCATCAAAATTTCTTTTAAACACCTATTCATCCCCTCTAGGTGTTCGTACTAGCATTACCACAACAAATAACAAGTGTTGCTCATGAGCGAAGAAGGTTTCTGATTAGAGCTTTGTTTCCTTCTTATTTATTTGACGAGCAGCGCGGGTGTTGAGTGGCGAGTAGGGCGAGTGTCAAGCAGCGCAAGTGTTGAGTGGTGAGTGACGAGTAGCGCAAGCGTCACGCACCAAGCAAGGCAAGATTGCTTACAAGCGAAAAGTTGTTTATTTCAAGTAAAAGTTGAAGGGGATAAAAAAGAAATGGGAACAAAAGTACTAAAGGAGGAGAAGGTCGTTTAATGCCATTTAAGTTAGGGTTTGCTTTTTAGAGTAGATATAAGAATATTATATATAATATATATATAATATATGATATATATGATATATCATATAGTCAAAGTTAGACCAACCCTAAACTCTCAAGACCGATAATTAACCCACACAGTAATAGTTCAAGGATCTCTAGACTAAGGATCAATCTAGTTCTCTTAGTAATCGGATTAGATCCGATAGGGTTGGGACGGTCCTAGCTAACCTGGACCAATGCTCACCCTTACTCGAAATGGACATGTGACAAAAATGAAGTTTTTTAAGAGAGGAAATAAATAAGGGGGATGAGATCCAGAAAGTTTTTTGAAAGGCAAGATTTCCTTTTTATCCTACGAGGGCTGCCTACGGTAGTCCCCAATGGAGGTTTCCTGCCAGGTTGTGTTCCTTATTTCAATGTGCCGGTGTTCGCATGCCTTGCACCCCATTGGAAATTAATATTTTTCTTCCCATTTCTAGGGAATACGGGAGGCAAGTGGGGTCTTTCATCCCAATGATAGATGCCCATGAAATGTGACTTTTTCTAAATTACCTCTCTCAAATCAAGCCACTGTGTTTCAATTGACCCTCTAGCTCATAGCCTAATTCGAGATGAATATCTTACTTGTCTAATCAAATTATATATATATATATTTTGTCTATCATCCAAACTCTTGTCGATTTCTCCTATTTTACAAGCTCATATCCCTACTTTTTCAAATTCATGTCAATTTTTGGAAATTCATACCACGGTCCGATAGTTAGATAAAAGGAAGAGGGGTTCCTACTTTTCAGATGATCGATTCCTAATCTTTCTTCCTTAAATGCCCGAAAATATCTATTGCAAATGGAACATTAGAATGGAAAGATTTATATATAACTATCGTTGCTTTTATTATATCGATTTCTTTTTTCATCTTCTCATTCTCTCTATAAAGCCTTTCAAAAGAAAAATCAAATAAATGTAACTATACATGTCATATAAAGGACAACTAGAAAAAGTGACTAGGTTTACAGAAGCGAATTCACGCCCAAAACTGCCTTTGCGTCTTTAGCTTAATTTCCAGATTATATATCATCTACGTCCTGTCATTCAATTCTCATCGTTCGCAGCTAAGGATTTTCCCATTTTCCAGTGGCGATGCGCACAAGTCCCAGCCAAACACGGAGTAGTTCCTTGAAAAGCCTCTCATAAACCACAAAAGGGAAAAGAAAAATCACATCTTTTTCGTCTCCTGCGACGATGAATCCCTCCTTTCGAGCAGAGGCTGAGAGGCGAGGTTGTCTACCTCCACTCTCCGTGGCACCAAGGCCCTCCTCCGAACCCTCCTCTCTCCGACCACTTTTCTTCACGACCCATCCCCGTTTCAAACCCCACGCCTTTCAAGAAGCAGGACTCTACCCCCACCAAGAAGAAGAAGAAGAAGAAGCAGAAGCACAAGACTAGCGAAGAACCGAAGCAACCGGAGAAGGAGTGGCCATGCAAGGAAGAACCCATCACTCAGCCCTTTCCGGCATGGCCCCCCATAAAGCAGAAGAAGCCCAATTCTGGCCAAAAATCCTGGTCCATCTGTGCCGAGGAGCAAGCAAAGATTGCCGGGCAGGTAATGCAGATGAGGGCTCTGTAGCAATTCCGCAGAATTTTTAAAAGAGTCGGCGATTCCGATGGCGACGAGGAGGATGATGACGACAACGACAGAGATGGAGATGACAAGGAGGATAATCTTGTAGAGGGCGATGATGTCAGGTTAGAGGAGAGTGAGGAGTACAAGTTCATGCTGGGCGTGTTTGTGAAAGATAGGGAGTTGAGGGAGAACTAGGGGAGGAATCACCAGAGCGGGGACTTTTGGTGCTTCGGGGGTGTGGCACGCAAGGGGGTAAGATGAGTGGGAGGAACTTTAAGAACTGTTTTGGGGTTTTGCAGCATTCAATTAGCATATCCAAGATGAAGAAGAGGCAGGCTCATCGGGCTTTTGGCTTGGTCATTTGTAGAGTCATGGGTTGGGACGTTTAGAGATTGCACTTATTGCTGCCAAGGGTGAGCCCCTGAGTTGCTATTGGGCAGGTTCGAGTTTATCGCTGGTGTCAGGCTAATTTTGTGTTATTTTGGTTTCCGAATGTATGCAAGCTATGCTCTTAGGTTTAGTCGTTTGGATTTTTAATCAGGATATGACTAATTAGGATAAGATATAAAATAGAAATGATTTTGTTATATCTTATCCATTGTTTGGTGATTTCATTAATAAAATTAGATATATTCAAATCATATCATAAATATTGTTTAGTATAAACACCATATCAATTACATGACCATATCAATTACATGGTGATGTTAAAAATCTATTGTGACACCCTTGTCGTTTTATTTGCTTTTTTATTTTATTTTCCTCTCTTTGTTAATTTATTTCTTTTTTCCCCTTCCATCATTCTCTAATAAAATTTTATTAAATAGAAAACTATACCAATGTACCTAATATACTAAAACATCTAAAATACGTAATAAATATATAAATATATATTTCATTTATATTCTAAGATAGAATTAAATTTAAATATATAAATAAGAATAAGATTAAATTAATATATAAATTTTTATTTGTTATTATTTTGAATTTCTTATATTAGAATTCAAATAATATTTATATCGAAATATAATTTTAAATTTGTTAATTTGAGAAGTTTGTTAATTGAGAAAAGACTTTCCTATTATGGATATTGAAAATCTTATCCACTTTATTATCATATTCAAGATAATTTTATCCGACATATATCCATTTTATATTCGACTTTATCATATACCAAACACGGGATATGATCAATTTTATCATATCCTCAATTTTCATGATAGCCAAACACAACCTTGATGGTATTGCCGTCATATGCATCAACCCATTTCCCTCCAACAAGCCCTGACTCTGTAATAGGCCAGAAGCTTTCAACTTGGCACTAAGACTTTGGGCATCCATGGCAATATAAAAGCAAAGGAAACATGTGTCATTACTCAATAAGTAGTCAAAATTGGATGAAAACGAGAAATCATGAATGAATTAATTTCAAGCTCCTCAAAACGTAGGGGTAAGTACACTAGAAGTGCCAAAAGTTGTATAAAATGCTCACTTTGGTGCCAAAATTTTATTTTGGATCACTTAAGTGCAAAAAAGTTTGAAAAAATGATTATTTTAACGTTAACACCGATCTAATTACATGACATATTTTATTAATTTTTGAAGCTGACGTAATTCGCCAGAGAGTACAATCAGTATGCAAACAACAAAATGACATTGTTTAGCGACTTTCCACCAAATAAAAACCCTAAATTCCTAAATTGAAAGAGAATCGGAAGTTCAAAACCCTAACCGGCCAATTTGAGCGCTAATTTCAATTTTCTCCCAAAATTATTAGCTTGATCTTGTAAATGGAGAGCAGAAGCTTCAGCAAGAGCTCACATTTGTTCCAAAAAAACAAATTAGATGGTGAGTGTTACTCTGTGGGTTACCGAGTCTGAAAAAAAAAAAACATCTGGGACTTAGTTGAATACTGGGAGAAGATTCCATGGGTGCGGCAAGGATAGAAAAGGCTTGAAGTGCAAATATTTCAAATGAATTGATGCGAGATTCTTCAATCGAGCGATAGAAGTGATCTTAGAGCTACTTGAAAGCCGACATAGACCTCCACCTACATTAATGGACGAGTTGAAGGATGTTGATTCAATACAAACTCAAGCGAAGGGTTTAACATCTCTGGTCGACCAGAAGAGGGAAGTTTGAAGGTTGAAAATTGAAAGAAACTTTTATCAAGCATTGATTGTGTTGGTGTTCTCTTGTGTAATCTATTTAAATGTGAAGTGAGTAACGATAAAAAGTTTGTATGTCTACTATAGTCAAAGATGTAGAATATATACTTGTATTGGGTTATTTGTAAGTAAAATGTGTTTTTAGTTTGCTACAATTTTTGTGTGGAACAAAAGATTTTGTTGTAATCTATGATAGAAATGGAATGTCGGAGTTGGAATTAATTGGTTGTGAGCACTTAAAAGTTTTTTTATTTAGTTGTGTATTGTTAATATTTGTTTAGTTTAGTTTTTACTTTAGATATAATGGTTTCCTACAACTATTATTGCAAACCATAGTGAAATGAAGGGATGGTGACAAATTTACGATCGACTAGTTTAGTGCCATAAGTTGTAAATGGTGATCGTTTGAGTGCCAAGTTTTTCTGAAAGTGATCATTTAAGTATCAATTGCAGTTAAAAAGTGATCACTCGTGCTGCACAAGTTTTAAAAAAAAGTATAGGTAAGTTTCAAATATCACTTAGCTTGCACCAGTCTTGTTTCAAATATCACTTAGCTTGCATCAGTCTTGTTTCAAATATCACTTAACTTGCACCATTCTTGGTGTATCTTGTTGCACTAGTTGGGCTGCTAGTGCAACTTGTTCATGCATTAGCCCATTCAAGTGTTAGTACAATAAGATGCACTGGCACCTAGAATTGCATTAGAGCTATACCAATGCATCTTGTTTAATTCGCATGGTCACACGAGCGATTTAATCAACGAAAGATTTCAAGGTACGATGCCGTTGCCAAGAAATATCGAGGGTGATGCCTAATGGTGTTCGAATGCAGTTTGCAGTGACAGTTATGGTTAGATGCCCAATAGAGTTCGGATGCCGTTCGTGGTGATGGTTGTGGAACAATGCCCGAAAGGATGCCCAACGGAGATTCGGATGCCATCCTCGATGGGGTGAGACAATGTCCTGGATATTTCTGGAAGAGCCATAGGGTTTTGGCTTTGTGCGATTAATAATTGGACTCGAGATAGCATAATATTATGAGGTATTATGTGATTCTCAAGGCGCTAAAGGTGTGCGAAGCATTTGAGTGTTATGTGCATACTTTGGAAGTTGCTATATGGCTCGTGCATGTTTGATATGGACTTATATGAAATGTGTAAGACATGTGCATAGTTTAATTGTTATTTTTAGTGACTTGGAAGGCACATGCATGTTGTAAATACCGTTAGTTGTGATTGTTGGCTTAATCCAAGCCTACGTCTATTCTCCCACGCTAACAGCCTTCTTGCTGGATTTCACTATGCAATCAACAAGAGATTACAACTTTGAGTGCAAACACTTAGTAGTAGATCACACTATCTCACTAAGTCACTCTTTTGGTATTTCTCTCACGATCACAAACGATTAAGCTCACCAAAGACAAGTGTATGAATAAAGATCGCTCGGACTTTGGAATTATAAATTCTACGCTCCGTCTCTTACTTGCTCATCGGTCCTTCATCTCCTTAAATACTCCTCCACTTCCAAACTAGCCGTTGGACAGTATCTTGAGGATCGTCTTCCAATATACCCATTGGATAGCACTGTATCTAGAAGATTTAGTAGCCGTTGAGTGACAAAGGTAAAATCCCAAATTGATTCTGATCGCCCATACAAACGGAATCTTGGTTTCCATAAGTAAAGCTTCTTCGTTTGGAAAGTTCTTGTCTTCAAGATCCAATTGTCAATCAATTAGATTGAGTCAATCAAATCAATCTTGATGTGGAATCCAAACCAGATTACTAGCTGTTATATGATTGGGCTTGTGTTACGTTCTTTCGAATCTGTATGTAAAGTCTCGAGAGCAATAGACTTTACAATCTGAGTACGAGTGCGATAAACTTTTCAACAACTCGAGTCATAGAACATATTCTCGCTTCAGCATAGAATCTGTCTTTTGGTTCAGCTTCAAAGCATAGAGTAAATTCGGTTCGGCTTCAAAGCATAGAGTCTCGTCTTCTGGTTCTTCCAAGAATAGACTTTGATAATATCTTTTACACGTTCTATCATCTGCATAGTCTATTACTCAACCATCAAACATGTTAGTAGCCTTTGATTTATTTTGTCATCTTCAAAACATCATAAGGGATTTCCCTAACAATCTCTCCCTTTTTGATGATGACAAAACAATCTCTGAATATGCAGATTTGTAAACATACTTTTAAAGATATTAATTTAAATCAAAGGATATCAGAAGATAGCAAATAGATTGAGCATAACAATATATAGAAAAATAATCGCAGCTCAATATTATGCAATAAATAATATCAACCAATCAATACATATGCATATTCATATCTTCTCCCCCTTTTTGTCATAATCAAAAAGCGATAATAATGGAAAAAGTATCACGTAGAGAATGATAACAAATATCTTGCATGAATCACAATTTCCAAAAATCAGCTTTTATAAAGTAAATCGAATATTAAAGATATGCAATATAGCTCACTTCGATCATATATATCAGCAAATATCCAATAAAAATCACGGATGCATCATAAAATTCACGTACCATTTTTGTCATAATAAAATGATAATATCAATAAAAGATTTATTAATGACAAAAGGTAATAAAAGATGCACTAACCGGATTTTTTAGAACTTAATAAATTCTGACAGATTTACCTTTCCTTCCTTCCATAATAATCAAGATCACGATCGATTCAAAAAGATCTTTCCATAATTGATCAATGCTCCCCCTCAATTTGTTGCCTTTTTGAGGTGATCTCAATTCTTTTCCTTTTATTTTTGGATTCGCTTTCTCCCCCTATCATCATGACAATATTTGCGAATAGAAACAATTGTTGCTTGTGCACATTGAGCAGAATATTTTTCCATTATATCCTTCGTAGCAACAATATTCACAACGATCATTTGCATTTTGAAATTTGAGGCAAAAATTTATTTTCTTCAATCAAACTCTTCTCGAATTCAACCTGCATAATCTTAACGAACTTTTTGCACAAATAAGCTGTAATAATATCCACATAATATATAATGCCCTTTCTTCAAATAAATAAATTGAATAGCATATATAAAATTAAAATTCAGAACTACTCAACCTTTTGTACGACACATTAGGGATTTCCTTAACAATATTTGCAAAAACTTTGCATAAGAAAGGGAAGTTTTGAGCCTCCAGAAGATAGTATAGAATCTCCATGATTTTTAAGTCTAGCTTTCCAAAATCCATATGGAAGATTCTTTTTCAACCTGCAAAATCTTGTATAGATAACAATCTTTGCAAAAATGTCACGTAATACCTTCCTTTGATTTGCGGATCAAACTTGCTAGATATAATATATCTTCTAAGAATATAGCAAGAGTATCCATATATATGCAATAATATCTTTTGAGATCAAAGAGATTTCCTTGAGCATAAATTTCAGATATGCATTTTGCAAAAGGAAAATAGATATTTCTATCACGTGCCAAAATTGCAATACCTTATATTTATGACAAAAGATATTTGCAATATAATAAACAATCATCCAAAGTTATGATAAATGCATGTAGAAATTTGTAAGGCGGGATGATAAAAAATATTCTCTTACCCATGGTATATGTTTGAAATATACCATTGAAAAAACATTACCAATCTTCGCTTGAGATTCTTTTCTTATTGCACCAAAATCTGCGTAGATTTGCAATCATTCTTGCCTCATTGAATTTCCTGTAATCAACTCATTTTCTTTTTGGTATCCATCAATTTGGATCCTTCCATTCCGTTAGAGCAAAATATGAAATCTCCATAATCAAATATTCTTTCTTTATTCAACATAACAAAGTATTCAAAGAAAGAATATTATGCACAATGATATTTTGAAAAATAAATTCTCACTTAGTCATAGTACAATAAAATCAGGGAGAATGAAATCCTTGAGTATTTAAGAAAGAATATTTTGCATAATAAATTAATATCACGTAAAACAGATTTCTATTTGGCAAAATATGATAAAATCTGAGAGTATAAAATCAAGCCAAATAAATTCATTTGTCTCTAAGCAAAATATCAAAAATAACCACACGTATCAAATCTCAACTCTCGAATAATAAATCACACGATTCTTTCTTCAATAAAGCAAATAAAAAAATATTATCATTATAAAATCTGAATCAACCAATGATATATCGAATTTCAAGCATAATGAGAATTATGTGCCCAAAAACATTCCTTACCAATTTCTTCTTTTCCTTTATTTCCTGCAAAAAGAACTCATCTTTTCTTTGGTACCCATTTTTTCTTGGGTCCATGAGAGTTAGTAGAGTATGCTGTTTTTATCCAATCTTTCTTGACAGATCTCCAGACTTTAGGACATTCTTTCTCAAAGTGTTCCAAATCTCCACAATTTGAACACTTGAGGGCATTTCCACCAACAGGTTTTACAAACACTTTTTGAAAATGATTTTTGTAAAATGCCTTTGGAGGTCTTTGTTTAAGTCTCTCCTTGACTTTAGGAAGATCAATTAGAGAATCACTTTCCTTATTGAAACCAAGTCCCGACTTATTATAGTAAGGTACTTGTATAGAAAGGATATGCTCTAATGTTTTTGAACCATTTGAAAATCTTGTCGAAATATTTGAAAATTCTTTCTTCAAAGAATCATTTTCTTTGACAAGTAAATCTCGATTTTCTTTTGTTTGTAGAAAATCTTTTTGCAAAATTTCAAAATTTTCTTTTTGAGAAAGATCATGTTGCTTAAGCCGAGAATTCTCCTTTTTAAGTTCAAAGATCCTTTTAAGAGAAGATTTGAGATTTAAGCACAGCTCATTTATATACTTTGAAAGTTTGAGAGGAATTTTTGAATGGCTTACCTCGATTTCCTCATCGGATTCTAAGTCTGTGTCATCAAAATCAGCATTAGATATTAAAGCGATGGATTTCTTACCTTCGGGATGTTCGTCGTTGATTTGTTCCACTTCATAGGATTGAAGAGTGCCAATCAATTCATCAACGGAGAGTGGCATAATCCTTTGAGTCTCCCGGATTGAGGTCTTTACATGGTTCAAATCTTTTGAGAGACCTCGCAAGAGTTTGTTGACCTTCATTGGGGCAGAAATTTGCTGACCTTGATATGCTAAACCATTTACAATTTCTGTAAAACGGCTGAACATATCTCCAATCGACTCTCCTTGCTTCATCTTGAAGGATTCATATTTGCCGAGCAGGAAGTTTACTTTTGTCTCTTTTACACGATCGGTTCCTTCATATGTAACATGAAGTCTTTCCCAAACTTCTTTTGTTATTTCACATGAAGAAATTCTGTTATATTCAATAGGAGACAAAGCGCAATATAAAGAATAAATGGCTTTAGCATCAAGCGCTTCTCTTTTGGACAACTCCGTCCGAGACATAGGAGCGGGGGGTTTGGTTTCTTTGTCTTTGCCAATCTTATTTGATGTAGATGCAGCAGTGAGATTGATTCCTTTTTCCACAACATCCCATTGCAAAGATCTCTAGATCTTAGGAATGTTCTCATTTTGTTCTTCCAAACGTTGTATTCCTTTCCATCAAAATATGGTGGCCTGGTGTTGCTTTGCCCTTCCATTAGTCCTGGTGCCAAGATACTAGCCATAGAAGATCTTTAGCTCAAAAATAAAAACACTTTTATAAACCGAGCATTTGGCTCTGATACCAATTGAGAGTGCTAGTATGAACACCTAAAGGGGGGTGAATAGGTGTTTAAAATAAACCTTGGCAAATATATGCGGAATAAAATAAACTTCGAACAAAACAAATGAGTTAAGGAAGAGAATAAGAACACAAGATTTATAGTGGTTCGGCTTAATCCAAGTCTACGTCCACTCTCCCACGCTAACAGCCTTCTTGCTGGATTCCACTATGCAATCAACAAGAGATTACAACTTTGAGTGCAAACACTTAGTAGTAGATCACACTATCTCATTAAGTCACTCTTTTGGTATTTCTCTCACGATCACAAATGATTAAGCTCACCAAAGACAAGTGTATGAACAAAGATCGCTCGGACTTTGGAATTATAAATTCTACGCTCCGTCTCTTACTTGCTCATCGGTCCTTCATCTCCTTAAATACTCCTCCACTTCCAAACTAGCCGTTGGACAGTATCTTGAGGATCGTCTTCCAATATACCCATTGGACAGCACTGTATCTAGAAGATTTAGTAGCCGTTGAGTGACAAAGGTAAAATCCCAAATTGATTCCGATTGCCCATACAAACGGAATCTTGGTTTCCATAAGTAAAGCTTCTTTGTTTGGAAAGTTTTTGTCTTCAAGATCCAATTGTCAATCAATTAGATTGAGTCAATCAAATCAATCTTGATGTGGAATCCAAACCAGATTACTAGCTGTTATATGATTGGGCTTGTGTTACGTTCTTTCGAATCTGTATGTAAAGTCTGAGAGCAATAGACTTTACAATCTGAGTCTGAGTGCGATAGACTTTACAATCTGAGTCTGAGTGCGATAGACTTTACAATCTGAGTCTGAACATATTCTGCTTCAGCATAGAGTCTGTCTTCTGGTTCAGCTTCAACATAGTGTCTATCTTCTGGTTCTTCCAAGAATAGACTTTGATAATATTTTTTACACGTTCTATTATTGGCATTATTTAGGACTTGAGGAACACGTGTATGTTGTTAAAGCGATTAATTGGCATACCTAGGATTTTTTTTTTATGAGCATGAGATCCCTGTAGACTCGTGTTAGGACAGATGTTTAGGTAGATGATGAGTACCCCTCATGTTTATAGTCAAGGTAAAGCAAGGGCTAAGCTATTGATCTGCCATTGAGAAGTAGGCATTGAGTTCGTAGGTTCTGAAACAAGGCATCCGCCTATACAAGGTTTAGATGATTTACTTATTGAGTTATTAAACTCATTTGTCGTTGTTTCACTCTTTTCAAGGCAATAGGTATGGACCCACCGCCCGCAAGTTTCATGCGATTTGGGGCGCCCATGAGTATGGAGGTCACGGTTCTAGATGCATTTAGAGAAGATATTGTATTCCGAAGGATCACTACGACTGTTTGGGTGGAGGAGGCCTATAACGATCTTGTCCCTCATAACTACCAAGCTTGGTACGTGTGGTTCAAAGGGAATCTCTTCGGGCCCCTTTGTGGGTTCTGTGGACCGCCCAAACAAAATGAGGATGATGGTTCGCTCGACAACCTAGTAAATGATGCCTAGATAGTCGGTCCTTGTAGGGGAGCCACTTTTAGTTAGTATCTCGCTAGAGGAGATAGGCTCACTCTGAAGCTTGTGAACCCTCTTACTACCTTTTGAGGGCAGAAGAACAACCCAAGTGCCATAACTTGGCACGGAGGAACACTTAAGTGCCATAATTTCGGAAAGGTACAGTTAAGTGCCAGTTTTGGAGTAAAGTGGAATACTTAAGTGTCACTCCGGCCAAATTCCGGCCAAATGGCTGACGTGGCAATTTTCCGACGAGTTGGGTGCAAAACGGCGTCGTTTTGTACGCTGACGTGGCGAGAAAATATAAAAACGACGTCGTTTTGTATCGATGTGTAAATAATTAATATAAAAATTAATTAAATTAAATTTAAACTTAATTTTATTTAAAATATTCTAAAAAATAAAAAACTTAAAAAAAAAACGTAAAATTTTAAAAAACTTAAAATTTTAAAAAATTAAAATTTAAAAAAATATTAAAAATAAAATTTTAAAAAATTTTAAAAATTAAAATTTAAAAAGCTTAAAATTTTAAAAAATTAAAATTTAAAAAAGCTTAAAATTTTAAAAAATTAAAATTTAAAAAGCTTAAAATTTTAAAAAATTAAAATTTAAAAAGCTTAAAATTTTAAAAAATTAAAATTTAAAAAGCTTAAAATTTAAAAAAATTAAAATTTAAAAAAGCTTAAAATTTAAAAAAATTAAAATTTAAAAAACTTAAAATTTAAAAAAACTTAAAATTGAAAAACTTAAAATTAAAAAAAAACTTAAAATTAAAAAAACTCAAAATTAAAAAAACTCAAAATTTAAAAAAATGAAAATTTAAAAAAATTAAAATTTAAAAAAATTAAAATTTAAAAAAGCTTAAAATTTTAAAAAATTAAAATTAAAAAAAACTTAAAATTTAAAAAAAAAATTAAAATTAAAAAAACTTAAAATTTAAAAAAAATTAAAATTTAAAAAACTTAAAATTTAAAAAAATTAAAATTTAAAAAAAAATTAAAATTTAAAAAAATTAAAATTTAAACAAATTAAAATTTAAAAAACTTAAAATTTAAAAAAAATTAAAATTTAAAAAAATTAAAATTGAAAAAAAATTAAAATTTAAAAATGGAAGTTTTTTAAATTTTAAGTTTTTTAAATTTTAAGTTTTTTAAATTTTAAGTTTTAAAATTTTAAGTTTTTTTAATTTGAAGTTTTTTAATTTTTAAGTTTTTTTAATATTAAGTTTTTTATTTTTTAGAATATTTTAAATAAAATTAAGTTTAAATTTAATTTATTTACACATCAGACATAAAACGATATCGTTTTTGCATTTTCTCGCCACGTCAGCGTGCAAAACGACGCCGTTTTGCACCCAACTCGCCGGAAAATTGCCACGTAAGCCATTTGGCTAGAGTGGCACTTTAGTGTTTCACTTTACTCCGAAACTGGCACTTAAGTGTACATTTCCGAAGTTATGGCACTTAAGTGTCCCTCCGTACCAAGTTATGGCACTCCAGGTGTCCCAAACTCACCTTTTGAAGTGTATCGGATTGGCTTAAGGATGGGCTTGCAAATTAAACGATCTGATCCAATGAAGCAGGTGAATAAGATGTAAATTTGCTTATGTGCTTTCCTTGCTATCCCTTTTATGTGATTATTGATTGGGTGTTGATGTGTATGCTTTTGCTTGTGTTTAATTGAAAGATAATAATCGATGGATCGACGGTGCCTCCTGGGACGTTGCATAATTAACCGACGCTGGATTTTGTGCTCCCCAAGCGAGGGAAATAGGTCTAGGGCATGACATGAATAGTATTCGAGATAACTGATAAAAAAATGTCCTTACTTTTAAAAATCATGAATTATCTTATAATTGTTGATAGATCCATTAAATGGATGGGGCAGTCGAGTTTGAAATCCGATTGGAAATGGTCCAACCCAAATAGACCAATTTTCATGCAATGCAAAGCTAGTGACCCATAATCAATCTCAACCTTATTGCTAAACACTTGCATATTTACAAAATGTATTAAAACTCATACACAAATTGAGGTGGAGGCATGGGGTGTGTGAATGCAATATTGAGCGAGGACAAAAGAGAGCCATAGATATGAATTGGGTTTTAGTAAATTGGGAATTCATTTAATATTTACATTATTTTAGATTTTACTAGTATAAACCCATTTACTAAATATAATTAACTCATGTAACAACTCAACCCATCAAATATGAGTTGAGAAATATGTGTAAGAGTTTTTCCTAATTGTGGACTACGTGAATTGATATTGTAATTTACCGTTTAACGTTTACCGTTTTACGGGGATTGGTCTAAGGTGAGATAGAAGGTTTCTTAATTAGTCTAATATGGGCTGGCTAGTGTGTGCCGAGTTGAGCCTAGCTCGTAATGAGGGAGACTGGTTGGAAACTCTATAAATAGTGATCAAGTCTCTCCTCTAACCCTAATTCTCACATGTATCCTTACCTAAAGAGTGTTTACCTAACACTAAACGTGAGGGGGTTGCCTCATTGAGCTAGTGATACGGAGGGCAATAGAGGAGAAGGACTTGCGCGTGGAACATTGTGTTTCCGCTTCTGCTTCAAGTACAATGAATCCTAAAATAGGTGCGTAAATCTTTCTGATCTTTTATGCATGTTTTTGTTCTAGTTATGGAGATCTTGAGGTTGCGTAATTTGCATCCAACATGTGGTATCAGAGCAACCATAACCCTAGAACTCGAACGCATAGAATTTTGCCCTAATTTGTGATTTTCAAGATTTTTTGTTTAATAAAAATAAAATTAAATCACAAATTTGGATTGGGCTCGACGAGACGAGCAAGATGGTCGGCGGCGCGTCGCCGGGGGAGGTCTCACGCGCGGCCACGCGCCGCACACTCTGGCGGCGCGTGTGGGCGCATGGAGCCTCCGTTCGTCGCGTGGGTGGCGGCGTTGGATTCGTATGATCTTCCTCTACGTCGTGATATATTTATTTTATATTTTTTGATTATTTTATAGATGTGAAAATACATACAAAGCCCTAAATACGTGTATTTTTAGTGTATTTTTGCGTATTTTTCTTGTATTTTTAGTGATTTTGGAAATACAAGTGTTGGGTTACTGGTATGTTATCACATAAACATTATAATGGTGTGATTCATTAATAAAAAATTAAATTTTATTGTGAACTAAAGCTGGCTTAATGAGATACAACCATTATGGGATAGTATTTGAACTATATATTGAGGTCATGAGAAACAGTAAAAGTTATGGAACTTTTGTTGCTCAAGCATAGTTATTTATATGCATCTTGATGTATTTTTGTTTCTTCTGATAACCTTTGAATGATTGACGTATTAAGAACTCGTGACCAAATTGATTATATTAATTACCACATCTGCTGAATGTGGATAATGTATATTAGCTAAGTTATTGCATATTTTCCCTAAATTCATATGGTCACTTGTTAATGTCTATCAAGTTGAGCATTGGTTTATGGTTAAGAAGCATGACAACATTTACGCAGAGCTATAATATCTACTGTTATAAGATTAGATATTTGGTTCTGTGTTTTGACTCGATTTATAGGCCACTAGTTGATGTAATGATAATTTGTTACTTTAAAAAATTGGCTAAAAAAATCAGCTATTGGCCTTGGAGTCATGTTTTGCCTTATAAAACTCATGATCAATAGTTTATCAGCTATTAAGCTTGTCAATCTAGATACTCTATATTACTATTGATGTTAACTTATGAGGGATCCTTTGGATCGGCATTCTTTTTATGTTGTTTTGGTTATCAGTAATCGGGGTGCACAAGAGATGCTTTCTTCTATATTATGAGAAGTTTCTTGTGTTGCTATGATCGGTGATCTCATTAAAGTTTGACTTTCAGGTTCTTTATAAATAGATATATGATTATTTTTATAAAGCAATATAATTAGCATGATATGTGATTTTGGTGATTTGATGCCCCTATCTGAAGTTAAAATCACATGTATATGGTGTATGTGAGAAGTAAAGTTTATATCCCTGGTATGAGAGAATTTCAAGGATTCAATTGAGTAGTGACCGCCAAAGTGGCATGCTTGATTGGGTTTGAGAAATTTCGGTCTCGTATGATTATTGGGATGTCTCCTGGTCAAATGCGTAGTCATACTCCCAAAGGAGGTGATTGTGTATTAGTTCATGGAGGGATACATGATGGTGTGGTGGAGGAGTGACTGATTCTAGTGATTCTATGCCCAAAGGTGATGAATTCACGAAGAATTGGAATATATTCTCATAACCGCCATCATGTGGGGAGTGTACAACTGCATGTCATGTATTCTGCCCAAAGGTGATTATATGATTATGCGTGTAACTCTCTGGATATGTACTTGTATGTCAAGTTACACGGTGCTCACATGATGCTAATTATATACATTGCTTGTTTTTCAATCACCTTTTATGTAATTTATAACTCCACTATTATTGAGGTTTTTACTGCTTCAAGTTTTAAGTTGTGGACATATGATTTGTTACTTGAGAAAAGAGCAATTGAATTTGTTTACTGTCCATGAAGCTTTCCATTTTGGAACCCTTGAAAAGAGGTTTGCCTGTGGACTGCACTGCTATAAGATGATGGAAGCCTTAGTTGCTTGTAATTATATCTTGTCTAATATCGAAATTAGGACACATCTGCAAAGATTGTGTTTAAGTTCTAATGACATATACATCTCGTATATGGTTAAAAGGTTATTTCCAAAAGTTTTCTATTTAAGGAAAATGGCCATGATAAAGAATAAATTTGTTAAAAATTAGTCTTGAAAGTTGTTAGGCCTAATAGTGGCGGTAAGTATTTTGGCAAGTATGACCATACTGAATTGCTTAAAGGGTCATTTGTCAAATACTTGGTAAATTTTGGGGTGGTAATATAATTACTATGCCTGAAAATCCTGACAAGAAGATTTGGCTAAAAGGCATGAAGCACCATAATGAACATGGTGATGAATATGATTAGTAAGACTAATTTATTTGGTTTTTTGTGGGTTGATATTTTGAAAGCAACTTTTTCACATACAAAAGGTGTCTCTTATCAAAGTTGTTTCATAAACTTCTTTTCAGTTATAGACTGGCATAGATTACTTGAATCATATTAAATTTAGAGGTGTTATGGAAGTGAGATTATCTAATCCAATTTTAAGTGCGTTACAATTCAGATCCACTCGGAATTATTTTGTATCTTATCTAGATTGTTAAAGGGGTATTGATTTTATGACCCTAATGAAGGTATAATAATTATGTAATCACATATTATAAAGTTTCTACAGTTCAACATAATTGTAGAGGATAGCTGCTCTTAGACTATTAAGAATAATGTACGATGGAAAATTACGGTGTCTTTGTCTTTGCCTATACAGATAATTGTGGTACAGACAATTATGGAATCTCATGTACCATAGACTAAACTTATTGAGGTTTAAGTAACTATTCTTGATATAGTTTATAATGAAAATTTTTAAACCTCTCAAGTGCAGAATGAAGTGGTTGCAACTTTATTAAGGAGATTTGTTAGGGAAAGACGATCAGTTATACCATCATACTATATAGTCTATTTGTGAGAGCATGATTACAATATCCATTACATGGTTGTTTTAGTAACTTATATAAATGCCGTTTCTTGTTCTTAATTAAGTATGTGATTAGATGCCATAAAAGAAGAAAAAAAGATAATAATGTTTTCACTCTGAAAGAGGGGTGGATAGTTTATAGTGAATAAATAAATATTTCTTTCTAGTATTTTTAAAGATTCTTTCAGAGTAAACGTGGCATTAATAATTTATTTTGATATGGAGTTACGCCAAGTAGATACAAAAACTATATTGTGCAACTGGAGGATTTTGCAACAGATGTTTCAAGTAAACTTGTGTGTAGACTGAAAAGTCTTATTCATAGTTTTAAGCAAGTTTCCAGACAATATTATTAAGTTTCATAATGTTGTTATTTTGTTCAATTGAGAACAAAGTAATTCAATATACTGCAAGGTTAGTGGGAGGAAATTTATTTTTCTCATACTCTATGTACATAATTTTTTGCTTACAAATTGTGACCTTGAGACATCTTATATCCTTTGTACTGAGGTCTGTAAGGATTGTCTTTTCCATATTATATTAGATTTTCTCGGATGACATTTGCTTATTGTATATTGGAAATATTTAATATACATCATTGCAAGCCAGGAATTGCTCCTGTTGTTAAGGGTGATGGACTGAATCTATCACATTATCCTTATTTAGATATTGAGAAAATCTGATTAAATGGTGTACCTTGTGTCAGTGCACTTAAAAGTATAATATATGCTCGAATTTGCACTAGACTAAATATCGTCTTTGTGACGAGACTTTTAGGCAGATATCAATCAAATCCAGGATGTGATCACTGGATTGCTGCCAAGAAGGTTTTGAGGTATTTAAAAGCACAATAGATTATATGCTAATTTACAGACACGATCAATTCTTGTAGTTAGTAGGTTATTTAGATGTAAACTTTGCTGGCTTTTATGATGACAAGAGATTAATAACAGAATACATATTTATGTTAGCAGGAAGTGCAGTAAATAAAGTCCTATGTCTACTATGTAAGTAGAGTTTGTAACATTCTTTTAGGCTATTACTTGGGCTATTAGGCTCCGGAATCTCATTAAAGAGTTGACTTTTTTTTTTTTTTAACTTTATGTATAGACCCATACTGTTGTATTGAGATAACAAATTTGTAGTATTATTTATTTACTACAGAGGTCTCAAGGGGTCTAAATATATGGTGGTCAAAATTTTTGACCAAAAGGAAACGGTACAGAAAGGTGACGTAATAATATAATAAATTTTCACAGATGATATGGTTGCAGATCCACTAATTAAAGGCCTACGCCCATGTGTATTTAAGCGACATGTCATTAGCATGGGCCTAGAAGCATCATGAGATGCTGTTGTTTAGTGAGAGCTATTTTGGCTTTACTCTGATAAAGGTTTCATCTGTGTTCGTTACATTTTGTAACGGTTTGATATGTATCAATTTTTTTGCATTCAATAAAATATTTTGAATGTGTTGTTATTATGTTGAATACATATTGATAAAGTCTCAAGGTACTATATAAACCTTGAGTGAAGGCTAGGGGCATCCTGTTATTAGCCTTATGCATATGTCTTGTTATACATAAAGAAAGGTTAACCGTAAGGACAAGACATATGTGGGTTCATTGGAACCATAAAGCATTCTCTAGTGGCACAAGTTTTTGTGACGCCTAAAGTTAAGAGAATTGTGACTGACAAATGAGATCTCTCTATGAGAGATGTTATCTATTTGCCACACTACCATATTGAATCCGTATCAATAAAGTTGAGAACATTCGTGACCATGGAAGGCTTTGTGTGTATACATGCAGTTACCGCCATGATTCGGTGTTTAAGACTTTATGGGATAGGATTGACTATTAAGAATTATCTCTGGACCAATGTGCGCACCTATAGTACGATTTCAATTAATATAGTCCAAGTGGGAGAATGTAAGAGTTTTTCCTAATTGTGGACTACATGAATTGATATTGTAATTTACCGTTTAACGTTTACTGTTTTACGGGAATTGGTCTAAGGTGAGATAGAAGGTTTCTTAATTAGTCTAATATGGGCTGGCTAGTGTGTGCCGAGTTGAGCCTGGCCCGTAATGAGGGGGACTGGTTGGAAACTCTATAAATAGTGCTCAAGTCTCTCATCTAGCCCTAATTCTCACATGTATTCTTACCTAAGGAGTGTTTACCTAATACTAAACGTGAGGGGGTTGCCTCATTGAGCTAGTGATACGGAGGGCAATAGAGGAGAAGGACTTGCGCGTGGAACATTGTGTTTCCGCTTCCGCTTCAAGTACAATGAATCCTAAAACAGGTGCGTAAATCTTTATGATCTTTTATGCATGTTTTTGTTCTAGTTATGGAGATCTTGGGGTTGCGTAATTTGCATCCAACAATATGTTTATTACCGATTTTTTTAAGTTTAACAATGGAGCCCCTTATGGCGTTAGAAGATGGAAAGATGTGCTTAAACAGTGTTCGAGAGATCTATTTGTTTAAGAGCTATTGGATTGATCAGGTAATAGGATTTAGGGAAACCAAATTAAGTAACTCAAGAAATAGATTTACCCGACAAGGTTGTGGACTTCAGATTTGTAGTTACACCGAAACAAAAAGAGCATTTGAATTTCCATTATTTCCATCTCTGATCTTCATTTGTGCCTCGTTCCAATCTTCCAAAGTTGCCATTATTCATTTTGGTTCCAACAGTGAGTACAGTGGCGGCGACGACCAACGGACGGAGACCGGTAAAAGGGAGAGACGATGATTCGAGATTCAGAGCAGAGGGCGATTCAAGGAGCACGGTGATGGTTCCAAAGGCCGAGCAGTAATTATAGGAGGAGGAGGAGGAGGAGGAGGAGGAGAGAGAGAGAGGGGAGGAGGGCGTGCCTGGCGGGAGAGGGGAGGAGAAGAGTCGCGCATGGAAGGCAAGTGTCCGGTGGAGCCACCGATGCGATGCTCCTTGGCGGATCGAACCGCCACTCCGACCATCCCCATCGCCATCGCTGCTCTGCTTCCCCCACTTCCTTCGAGTTCCCAGTGCTGAAATTCACAGTTTCCCAAGCAGACAGTCACCCGCGGACGGTGGAGGTCCCCCATTATGATCCCGGCTATTGCCAAATTGAAATAGTAAACAATCTAAAATTGCAATAATCCTTATTTAATCTTAAATCAATTATTAAACTTGCGATTTTGTCCCAATAGATTTTCTTAAATGTGACCGCTCGGCCACAATTTTCAAAATCGATTCCAATGATAAGATATTTCCAATTGAAATCCAATGGCCCGTTATTTCTTGTCCGGGCCCGGTCCAGCAAAACACTCTAGTACCGTCGTAGACTTTTCCTTGTATTAGATTAATACAACTGAAATTTTAGGAGTGAGCAGGGTTCGAGTTGGGCCGGTCCAACACTTAACCTAGAGATTAACCCGTACAGTGTTTGTCTTCAATTTTTGAGATCAGGACTAACCTTGTTAAGCTTGGGACCAAGGAACGAACCGACCCTATTAGTCCTGTCCAGTTTTAGGGTCAACTTAGGACCAATCAATAATTTTTTTTTTTCATTTGTTATATCCCCTAAAAAGACAAACCTACTATATGAAATTACATATCCATCAACAATGCGGCGTTGATCAACCAAACTATAAACACCAATACATATCCAACATAAATTTAAAATAACGTAACAATAGAAATTTCCCAATTTTTAGAAGTGACAAAGCATAAAAACGATCAAGATTGCTCATGGAGATAAAGTGTTTCCATTGCTGGAGCATACTATAATTCCCTCACTTTTGATTTGTCTTTGAATCATCTTTCTGCTTGGGAAATGGGATGAGATGGGAAGTTTAAGAGAAGAGATAGGTTACAATGTAGATGAAACTTACCGGTGGAATATAATTAAACCATAAGAAGTTCAAAATACTTAATATAAACCATGAATATACAATTTCATATATTGTTAATTACAGGTGAGCATGGTCTAGGTTGAACCAGTCCCACGCCGGCCAAGGGGTGAGTGGCAAGTTGTGAGGGAAGGGGTGAGGGGCAAGTGGTGCTGCGAGGGGCAAGCAGTGAGCTGAGAATGGGGCAAGCTTCGAGCGTTGCTCTCAAAGAGGCTTTCTAAATTTCTAATTAGGGCTTTGTTCTTTCTAATTTATTTGGCAAAGATATTAAAAAATAAAAAAAGAAAGAAAGAAGAGGACAAAATAAAATACTGAAGGAGGATGACTCATTAACGCCGTTAACAAATGGGCATTTTTGCTGTAAAGCTCGGGATAAGATAGTGAGGTCTTCGTCTTCTTTGTGAGTTGAACTGTGAGCCTATATATTTTTTGTTTTTAATTTATTAAAAGCCTACCTCCCCCCTCCCCCCAAGCTATGATAGAAGTGGAAGGAGCACAGCCAATTTGGAAACATTATCCGATTAATCAGAAACCGACTAAGCAACAACTTGGATAGATGGTAGTGGCCAATGCGTGCATATGGTGTCTAATAGAGGTCACTGAGAAGATAGTAAGTGATTGTGCCCTGGCCTTTGATTAGATAAAGTTGCCCGCCCGAAGTGTGCCCTATGACCCCCAACTCAAAATGAGCCATGCGACGAGATGTTGACATTCCCCATGCCACGGTTCTCTTTGGTCCGTTCCGGGTTGGCTTAGGGTTAAATCAACCCTAAACTCCTAGAACTGAGGACCAATCCACACAGTGCAGGGTGCGGGATTCCCAAAACCAAAGACCGACTTAGTCCCCTCAGGAGTCGACCCAAGATCAGTAGGGTTGGGCTGGTCCAGGGTTGATCCAGGATTGACCCTATACCAATGCTCATCCCTACTGAAATATACTCAAGGCCCAATGAGTTTAGCACTCTACTCCTTTAGTTAGGCACCGCAGACGTGTGCATTGTGCATTGTATTTGTCTTCAATTTCTTACTAGACTTAAATCAAGAGAAGCACAACTTAGACAACTAGGGTTGATTTTTTTTAAAAATACATATTTAACATGCTTGATCTAGTGGTAAAAAGGTCACTTGTCAGTTGATAAATGTATCAATTTGGTATTTCACCATCCGTTTATCATAACTACACCAGTTTATAGTCTTTCGTGGTATTAATCCAATTTAACGTAAACTAATGAAAGGTAAATTTTTCATAAATGTACTGATTTGGGATTTTTGATAGTCAAAAAATTAATTTGAAATAAATGTATAATCGAGTATTTGTTTAAGATTTTTTGTACAATTAACCACTTTCTTAAATGTGACATTCTAGCTACATTTTTCAAAATCATTTCCATGGATAAGATCTTTCAGATTCAAATTCAATCGCTTGTAATTTTGTATGGGATAGATTTTTCTAAAATCAAATCAATATAACAGAAATTTACTCAAGGCCTAGTAACTTTAGCCTTCTGCTCCTTTTGGCTGCGTTTGGTAATTATTCTATTCCTGAAAATAATTTTTTCTCCAAAATGATTTTTTAAAATTCTATTCTCTTGATGAGTTTCCAAGCATTTGGAGGCATTTCGGAACTGCACAAAATTTCTATTTTTAGAATAAAAATATGTTTAGTATGACCCTTAAAATCTTTTATGAGTTAAAATTTCTTTTAAAATTTTAATAATTTTATTACATTTTTTTTTTCTTTTCTTCTTCTTCTCCTCCTCCCTTTAGTTGGTCACCAGCCTCGACGATGGCTAACGGCCCTCGACAAGGCCAAGCCTCATTGGCCAAGTCTCACTTAGCTGCCAACGAGGCCGTGGGCCCTCTTCTGGCTAGTCGCCGGCCATCGCCGAGGCCAGCGATCGACTAAAGGAAGAAGCAGAAGAAAAGGAAAGGAAGAAAAGAAAAGAGGAAAAACAAAAGAAGCTTGACTTTGGCGTTGTTTCTGAAAGTAAAGAAACAACTTTTTTTTTTTTTTTTTTTTTGTATTTTTACTTCTTAATTCTTTTCCAAATCTATTCCGATGAGCAAAAAAAGTTATTAATGGATTTCGTTCCATTTTTAGTTTTGGGAAACAAAAGAATAGAATCAAATACTATTTGACAAATTACCAAACATGGCCTTTGTTAGCCACCGCAAAGTCAAACATTGTACATTGTATTTGGGAAACAAAAAAAGTTACTGATGGAATTATGTTCCTTTTTAGTTTTGGGAAACAAAATAATAGAATCAACTACTGTTTGACCAGTTATCAAACATGGCCTTTGTTAGCCACTGCAAAGTTGAACATTGTACATTGTATTTGTCTTCAATTTCTCACTAGACTTAAATCGAGAGAAGTTTCCCTCTTTTTTCCGGATCTAAGGTGCTATATCTAGTCACTTAAAATCACACGTCTGTCCTGAGATGATGTTTTTCGTCTCACGTAGTGAGCAAGCTCTAAAAGTCCTCGTGTTGTAATGTGTAATTGCTATATATCTCATGTAAAGTTATTTCATTATAATTAGTTAGTATCTTGGTGGGATGGGCTCCCACACGCTGGACCTTCTCAGTAGGGTGTGGTAAAGAAAAGCATTAATCAAACCAAATATTTCATAGTGGATGTGAGAATTTCATGATAACGCTCATAGGCAATTCTAAGGTTGATTGCCTTCCTCACCTTTTTGCCAATCACGAAAAAAGACATCGTTCTATTTGGGCATCAACTATTTTTATAAGACACGATTGGAGTTGAGCAAACATTTTAGGTGCTTGTTGAGTCCAATTCAAATATGTAAAAATTATTATAAAAAGCTTTTTATTGTCTTTTTCTATCTCAATACATGAAATCCATAGTCCCCAAATGAAAACAGGAGATGCCAGGACAGTCATGAAAGCGTGTTTATTATAAAAAAGTCCTAAATTTATTGCAATTGTGCCAATTCAGTCATAAATTTATTTGGCCAATTATGTCCTAAATTTTTGGTAATTATGCTAATTTGGACTATTCGACCAAATTTGGCACGTCGGCGCTAACGTGGATGCTGGCTGGCGCCAATCGTCCACAATTTATCAGTAATATTTTATTTTTCTTTATTTTTTTTCCTTTCTCCTCCTTCCTCCTTATTTCTTTGGCTGGTCGTCGAGCAAGGGTGAGCTTGCCGAGCCATTGGCAAGGCCAACCTTTTCCAGCGATGGTGAGGTGAAGCCTCACTAGATTTGGCAGGGCAAGCCCTCGCTGCCTTGCCGGTGGCTAGGCAAGCTCGCCCTCGCTCGACAACGGCAAGGCCCAACTCACCACTAGCCGGCAATTGGCCCTCACCTACAGCCGGTCGCCTTAGTTCGGCAACCGGCTAGAGGAGGGAGGAGGAGAAAAGAACAAAAAAGGAAAAAGAAAAATATTAATAAAAAAAAATTACTAAGAAAAGTCTATGTTAGTGTTGATTGGACGACATCCACGTCCACATTGGCGGCTAAATTTTGGTCAGATTAACTAAATTGACACATTTATAAAAGATTTAGAACTTAATTGATGAAAAAATATAGAATTAAATTGATATATTTGCAATGGACTTAAAACTTTTTTGATAATTCTCTAGTTGAATTGTCGGATAAGGGAGTGACAGTGTTCATGTTCACGGTTTAGCAAGTAAGGCTGGGGCCTAAAGATCCGTAGCCCATTTGGGCGGGGCTTGGGCCACTCATCTGTTAGGTTGGCAGGTGGTTTGGTCCTATGGTCAGGTGTAAGTGTCAAGCTTGGATAAGGCCGACCCTTGTTACCATACGTGGTCCGGTCAACTCTAGCTCAGCTAGTCCTATGATCAGCATTATTATATCACGTTTTTTTTTCTCCGATTTGGGAGCGACTGCTATCAGTGGACCTAAGAGAAATAAAATACCTAATTTCTTTATGCTTTCCCAAACAAGTGAACGTGCCAATTGGTCCAATTTTTCGCTTACATGTAAGTTAAACTCTTTCTTTTTTATCTATTTAACCTATTGAGAGATAGTTCTGACCAAAAAAAAAAAACAACCCTATTAATAGATACGTGGCAGCGAACACCAATTAATCCAAAAACTACGGCCTCTTTCATGCTTATGGCTTCGTGTGCACACGAATTGATTTGCTGATTCCCGCCCACTAACCAATTAACCACAGAAGCCGAGGATGACTAGGTAAGAGAGATGATATGAATATTGTAAATGAGGAATTGATTGCCGAACAAGTTACTGAGGAAAAGATGACGGTGGACTGCAATTACATTGTAATGGAAATGGTGTTTGAAATAATAGGTAAAAAAAGTCTCCTGACTTCTAAAAGTTGTAAATCTGCTCATGGATTATAGGACATAAAGTTGTTTTTGGTGGTTTAAGTCTTTTTCACCCTAAAAGTTAACTCAAAATGTAAGATTTTCTCTTACACATTAGACTCTAGGTCGGAGTAGCAATAAACTGTACAGGAGTTAAAGAGTGAGGCTTTCTCTCACACATTTGGCTAGTGAGGCTTCTCCTCACATGTCGGGCTTAAATCATGACAATTTTACCATAAATTAATTTTTTGACTACCAAAAATCCCAAATTAAAACAATCGTAATAAATTTCCATTTCTTTAATTTTCGTTAAATTAGATACCACAAAAAATCACAAGCCGGTACATTTGTGATAAACGGAGGGTAAAATCCCAAACAGATACATTTGTCAATTGCCACATGTCACTGTCATCCAACTTAGCAATTCAACGATAAAATTTAATGAAAATTAACGCAGTATAAATTTACCATAGGTATACAAATTTTAGGGTTTTTGGAGAATAAAAATTTAGTTGGGGTAATTATGTCACAAACTTGTCAGTTTAGGATTTTTCATGATAAAAAAAATAGTTTGAATTAAACTTGTACCGGTATGATTTTTTTTTTTGTGGTATTTATCACAATTATTATTAGTTCTGAATAATTTGGGAAAATGCAATCTTAGCAAATTCTGGAAAAAAATCTGACAGGACAGTCGCAAGAAAAAAGAAAAAAGCCCATCAATTGATCTTTTCTGCTTCTCTTTCTCCTGATTTTCAGGTTGAAGCCTACGTCGTCCCTAACGACTGTCAAATGTGGCCAACACCACTCCAACTAACACGCAAGTGTTCATCGTTCTTCAAAAATATCCACGAGTGTCTTAATGCGGGAAATTCTCTCCCAATTCATCCTTCCGATCCTGAACGGTAGTTCCAGATCATTCTCTCTCTCTCTCTCTCTCTCTCGCTCAAGCGCGCTTGCTCTCGCGCGCGCGAGAAACCAGAACGTAGCAGGGAAAGCCCACGAGGAGTCGAGCGTGAGACTGGCGAGGAAAGCGCTGCCGATGGGGTGCAATGGCCGAGCTCAAGGGCTGCATCAACGACGTCAAGAGGATGCACTGCTGACTCGTCGAGCTTTACGGCTTCTCCTAAGACGACATCACCATCATCATCAACATCGACGATTCCTACATCCAGCCCACCCGCAAGAACATCTGCTTCGCCCTCGCCGACCTCCTCCAGTCTACCAAGCCTGGCGACTTCCTCTTCGTCCACTACGGTGACCACGGCACCCGCCTCCTCGCCGAGACGGGCAAGGAAGACGTCACCGGCTACCACGAGTGCATCGTCTCTTGTGACATGAATCCCATCACTGATAAATGTGTCACACGGATATAAATTTATAGTTTTTTTATATCACAAGTTAAGGTAAATATGTCATACTGTAAAAGTTTGGAGTAAATACATTGCATAGATATAAGTTTGAGATTTTTTGTGTCGGAAAAAAATTGGAGGTAAATATGTCATGGTAAGCATATTTTATGATTTTTTGTGGCTTTTATCCTTCATCTTTCTTTACTCTTCTTCTGGCCGAGAACTTAACAAAGACGTCATTTCCTTGAATCTTGATCAGTAAATTAACTTTTCCTGATTTGGCATCCATATTATGAATATCGGCTACCTACCAAATAATGGACTTGGCTAAATTTTCTCTCATTAGAGGATTACTCCAACTAGCTAAATTGAGCTTAGAGCCCCCTACACTAGTCCAATTTAAATGTAAATATATAAGCCTATTACTATCAAAACTCCAAATAACTATGTGCCATTTAATTACATTTTGTTCGGGGGCAGAATCAATATCTAAATTTTTATGCAATGAATGATTAAAATAGACTGTCAAAATTGAGATTTCAACAATAGGTCCAGGGTATTAAGCATTGAGAAGAAACAAGAGTAAATCTCATGAGCAAACGACGGTTTGAATCTATGAGGGGTTCATGCAGTGATCTGGGGATGCGAGCATTCCCAAGTATTGCATCTGCTTGTCAGGGAGGGAAAACATTTTCCATCAAGTGAATTATGGTATCGTTCCTGATATCGCCTTGTCTGAGCCATGGAAAGCAAAAGTTAATTCGTTATCAGCTTCCCCTCAGCAAACGTGCTTAACACCCAACACGACTGCGAGTCCCCAAAGGCGAACAGGAACACTTCAGTCTACCACAATATCTCCTTTTTCTTTCTTACAGTGTCTGCCATCGAGTTACCAGACAAACTAATGTAGAAAAAAACAACACAAGTACTCCACAAACTCTTCCAAGCAAATATAAATTTTTCATGATCCCTTGGAAAGAAGAACCACATTCGGATTAGCAAATAAAGGGAGCATCCACATGGTCGTCTTTGCAGTAGAGGCCAGGGCGCTGGGTGAAACCCTGGTTCTCCAGCATCTCCCTCGCCCTCATGACAAGATCATTATTGGTGATTGCACCATCCGTCTCGGTGATCAGGGTCAGGATGGCATTGCTGAGAGCCCCGTAAGCCTCATGGGCGTTTCCTGAAGGCCAGGCCTCAGCTGAAGTTTGATCGGTCTGGCAACTGCTGATCAGAATACCATCATCTGGAAAAGAACGCTTTGTCGTCCCAGCATAAACTTCTTGATAGCTTCCTACTTCTACCTCCATGGCAGGTTTTGCATACCCCTCATCGCTCTCTTCCAGCTTCTGCTTGAGAAATTCCTGTGCCAGGCTTCCGACCATGCCCATAAACCCACCTCCGCCTTCCCCATCTCCATGTCCATGTTGGAGTTTGTTCAATTTGACTTTCGTGAACTTCTTCACCTTAGGACTTGCATCTTCACCAAAGATATCAAAAAGGGCCGGCCTCAACTTACCTACATCGATGTCATCTTTACCCATCTTCTGCTTTAGTATCTCTATTAGAGTAGAAGGTGGCAACGATCTACTCTTCACATAGCCTCTGTCACCATAAGCGCTTTCCACCTCTCGCTTCTCCTCTTCACCGTGATGCCGATGGTGACAGAGTGCCGAAGGGATATGAATCCCCCGAGACTCAAGTTTATCTTGCACATTCTGCTTCGGGAAGCTTGTGAATCCAAAACAAGAGTCTGATGAGCCGTCCTCTTGATTCCTAGTGCTCTCGCCAATATGCTCCTTAGCTTGCTCAATAAGACCGCCGCTGTGGCAGGAATCAGATACAATTGTGAGGCGGCAGCCTTCAGGGACTAGGTCGACAAACTCCCTGAAGTCATCGTCTGTTGTTCAATAACAGCGAGTCAGATTTGTGACTAGGATCGAATGGACTTCACAGATACATGTGTACGAATGAACGAATGAAATCACAAAATTCAGGAACTAGAATCAAGCGGTTATTGATCCATAAGAGATGATGTTAACTACATGTCGTTTTGCAACGTGAGAAGTATCTGGGGCCCACTCGCAAGTTTACGGGGCGCGGAGAAGTACAATCATACTATAGGGGTTAGATTAGACATGGATGAGCGAGTCCATCCGCATAGTTGAGATTGAAAACATCGGACCACACAAAAACTGAGCAAGCTTTAGCCACGGTCCAAATCTTGTACCGCTATAATCAGAGATTTGATTCAAATAAATCGACTCAAGCATATTGAAATTGCTCAGATGATTCCCTAAAAGGAAAAAAGACAACGATCCCCATCTCTACTGTCCTAGGATGACGTGTTCGGTAGCTAGGCCAAGCAAATTGGAGGCGATCGACGTAAAAGAAAGGAACAGGGCACGGTGCCGGTTGTTAAGAACAGCAAGAACAGAAGCTCTACTGATGCTATTAATGATATCAGTAAGAACAGGGGAAGTAAGATATACAAGAGCAACGAAGAGAAAACATATGAAGAAGAGGAAGTAGAGAATATAAATGTTGCTGAGAAGAATGAGAAGAAAAGGGGCTACTGTTAGTATCAAAGAAAGAAAAGAAGACAGAGCTAGAGTGATAATCTGTAAAGTGAGCTAGAAGCTCTATAGTGAGATACCCTGTTTCGAACACTCTGTATAATGCTGCAAGTCTTGGTAAGTCTCGGTAGTTAGTCTGGTGTACTTCAGTTCTAGAAGTTAGTTAGTTTGTTGCTTCAGTTAGTTAGTTTTCATTTCTTCAACTGATTCAATACCTGTAAAACAGTTTCCAGAGATAGCCATTGTATATAAACAGGCTAACTCTCGTGATTGTAAGTAAGAAAAGAAAAGAATAGAAATAAGTTTTCCATCTCAAGATCTCTCTACTGTTCTTTCATCCCAAGATTTCCTATTTCTTCTTTGTGCATAAACTTCTTCACTGGTGATGAGGTTCATGTCGCGGGGGACGATGCACTTGTGGTAGCCAGTGTCGTCCTCCTCGCCCGGGGGGAAGCGGGTGCCGTGGCCGCTGTAGTGGGACGAAGAGGAAGTCGCCGTGCTTGGCAGACCCGATGAGGTCGGTGAGGGTGCGACGGATGTTCTTGCCGGTGGGCTGGACGTAGGAGTCGTCGACGTTGATGAGGACGGTGATGTCGTCCTTGGAGAAGCCGTAGCGCTCGATGAGGTAGCGGTGCATCCTCTTGACGTCGTTGTTACAGCCCTTGAGCTCGGCCATGGTGCCCGGGTAGTTGCACCCGATCAGCAGCGCTTTCCTCGCCATTTTCACACTCAATTCCTCTTGGGCTTTCCCTGCTACGTTCCGGTTTCTCGCGTGCGAGCAAGCGAGAGAGAGACAGAGAGACACGAGAGAGAGAGAGAGAATGCTGTGTTGCGAGTGTTGTTTGCAGGCGTTGCGAGGAGAGGAAAGTGAATAAGAGATAACCAAGGAGAGAGAGAGAAGCGAGGAGGGTAGAGAGAGAAGTTGTGGCTTTGAGATGGTGGAGAGAGAGAGAAGACAGAGGGAGGAGAGAAAGGGTTTATTTTGCGTTCAAAGGGAACAGGCGGACAGCTAAAATGGTGGAGTTTTGACGAGAGGGAGAGAGGGAGAGAGGAGTTGGCATGGCGCCTTGGTCCTGCGCCTTCGGGAGGATGCTCTCCCGATGCCGAGTTGTGACCTGTTTAGTCTCCTCCCGTTCTATGCACAGCCAATCAGTATCAAAAAGACGAAAATACCCTCATTTGACTATACAGGGACTAAAATCGACCATACTCTTAGTTACCGATTGGCTGTGCATAGAACGGGAGGAGACCAAACAGGTAGGGAGTTTGGAAATTCTGCTTGTTTCTTGTTTGACTTAAATTTCAGTTAGTTTATTAGATAATAGCAATTGTAATTGTACTAATGACCATACTAAATCATTGAAGTTGCCAAATGCCATCGGTTGATCGTTTTCGCCCCTTTTGCAGTCTTCTGGTTTCGAGGGGTGTTGCAGGAGGGTGGGTTTCTCGGGTGGCTAAAGGTGAGATTTTTATTGTTTAGAAGCGAAGAGAGGGAAATGAGCAGCGGAGAGAACTCAAAGCTATGGAAGCACATCTTGTCAATAAGGGAAAGAAAGACCCCGGGCTATAGAAGCACGCCGTGTCATAAGAAGAATGAGAAGACTCTGGGCTACAGAAGCCCACCGGGTCATAAGAAGAAGAAGAGGGACTCCGGGCTACAGAAGCCTACCGGGTCATAAGAAGAAGGAGAGGGACTTCGGGCTATAGAAGCCCACCGGGTCACGAGAAGAAGGAGAGGGACTCCGGGCTACAAAAGCCCACTGGGTCACCAGAAGAAGGATAGGGACTCCGGGCTACAAAAGCCCACCGGGTCATAAGAAGAAGGGGAAGACTCCAGGCTACAGAAACCTACCGAGTCATAAGAAGAAGGGGAAGACTCCGGGCTACAGAAGCCCACTGGGTCATAAGAAGAGAGAGGAAGACTCCGGGCTACAGAAGCCCACCGGGTCATAAGAAGAGAGAGGAAGACTCCAAGCTACAGAAGCCCACCGGGTCATAAGAAGATGGGAAGACTCCGGGCTATAGAAGCCCATCGAGTCATAAGAAGAATGAAAGAGATGAAGTCTCACCGTGTAACAACGAGTTTTGACTGGGTTGAAAATGTATGATTTGAGGACAACCAATGAACCTTTGTAGAAGACATGGTTTAAGGTTAACCATGAACCTTTATAGATGGCATGGTTTAAGGTTGACCATGAACCTTTGGAGATGGCATGGTTTAAGGCTGACCATGAACCCTTGGTTTTTAGGGAAGCACCCACTAACTTTTTGAAACTGCATGGCTTCACTGAGGAATCCTATCAAACTCAACTTGAGCAAATGTCATTAGAGACGTCATCAAGAGACATACTGGCAATATTACAGCATTAATTGAACAAGCTAATTAAGCTAAATCCAACTACTTTAGAAGAACATTTGATGTCAATTAGCATCGTGTGGCGCAAAATTGTCATCTTGCTCGTGGATATATCATTAATCATCAAATTCTCTGGGAGTCAAGTTCTTATCAGAACGGCTACGATTGGTGAAAAAGGCTCATTAAGCATGCCAAACTAGAGCTTCTTAATCAGAAAGGGCTTCTCACACACTCTCGATAAAATGGCTGCTAGATCCCATCTATTCGTGTGGGGAATAACTGATTGCTGAGGGTATCTCACATAACCCATCAAAGGCTTTCAAAAACATTCACGATGAGCACAATCTGATCGATCAAAATGGTCTTTTGAAAGGACCACAATATAGGCTCGGTTAGGGCTTACACAAATGATTTATTGCTTTGAGGCCAATAAAGGAACATTTGTCGCTATCTTCATCGGGTTTACAAGTCGAGAACTTGGAAGATAAGACAAGATAGAATTACTTCCACTCTTTCAAGCAGTAACTTTTTTGTGGCATTCTCATTTTCACTCAAACCATCCCAATCAGAAGAGACTTTGGAAGAGGGTTGCAATGTTGGTTCAGGAAAGGCTCAAAAGGCCTAAAATTTTCAATGAGGGTTTTTTAGAGTCGGTTATCATCATGGCATCGTGATTAGGTCACTCGATCTTTCGAAAACATTTGACTTGTGAAATACAGCACATCTCGAAAGTCCCTTGACATTTCTACATGGGAGCTTTGCTCCTTTTTTCTAACTTCCTTTGCACTTGTGATGATTTTTTATGCATGCACTTGGACTTTGATAATTTTTTTCCACATAAGATGCAGCCTTTTGGCTCTTTTTCTTGACGTGCATTGGCCTTACTTTTACTAGACACATTGCTTTTTCATGCCCCATAATTTGTCGAACTTTTTGCTCTTTGAACTTTTGTAGCTCTTATGACTTTCGAGATGCTTTTCACATTTTCTCGTAACTATCGATCGTATTTGGTCAATTCTTATGTCTTGCCCCAATGAAAGGAGATGATCACCGATCGAGGTTCAAAAATGAATAATCAGGCCTAAATTGGTTAAAGCAATGGGTATCGGTGTTTGGGTAGAGAAGGAAATGCTCTTCTTCACCTTGGGATGAGTCAAGCTCTGATGAGAATTCTTCTGAAGCTACCACCAGAAGATTGATGCAAGTGAAAGTAATAGAATCTTTCTCAATATTTCGCTCTACAACGCAATCATAACATCTTGTGCTGCCCCAATGTAGGGTCGTTCTCAACAGGGGTACTTTGGAGGATCATATTTATTTGGCCCAAAGGGCCAGCAAGAGATTAATACGATGCTTGGGATTGATGAAGGAAATGCCTTTATCGTTCCGATCTTTGCGCTCAATGCAAATGAATCTTTTGTCCTAAGAGAATGTCATTTTTTACTCAACTCTCAAAAGTGTTTAAAGGACATGTTTGGAAATGGCTTGTCATTCTTCATCTTAAGCATTTCTTGTTTGGCATGGTTAACATCTCTATTTCACTCTGTCGAGATCATCTGAGTAGATTAATCTCCATAAGGAAATTTGATTTAAAATGAATAACCCACAAAACGAGAAAACAATTTTGAGATAAAAATGATGCTCAAAAAGTTTGAAGAAATTTTTTTCTCAAATTTTCATTTTTGTGCTTGTCTCTAGGAAAGCGCCAAAGGTTCCTTTTGTAATGGAAATTCTTCGTTTCTTTTTCTTCTTCCTTTTTTCTTTAAAAAAAAAATTGAGAAGAAGGGTAGTTACCTACGGCATGGTGACCCGGTAACCCTGTAAAGAATGTAAAAGAATATGTTAATGCAAAAATCCTTAGAGGTTGAAATGTTGTAAACAATACATTATTACCCTTCACTTGCTTTTATCCTTTGAGGGCTAAAATCTCTCATGGTTCACCCTCATGGATATTTGGTAACTCGGCATTACCCTTTACTTGCATTTGCCTTTAAGCATTTGATGTCTTCCTATCAAAGGAAAGAAAGAATCATGTCAAAGACGCTATCAAAATGAGCAATTGGAATCGACACCATTTACCCTTCACGTGTTTCCATTCTTTAGGTATGAACTTTGCCTGAAGTCGCTAGAATTGATTGAAAAATGGCATTGTGGCCTTGATTTTATCCATAAAAGGCACTTCTTTATTGTATACAACAATTTACAAAGTTCAATTCTTGTTTTTTTCAAATGCTCTTTTCGAAGAGACGTTTAATTGACAAGGAGCTTGAAAAATTTAAATATGGATCATTAAATGTGTTTTTCAAGATCCTTCTTTTGAAAGGATGAGGATTGCTCATTGTTTCCACATTTAAGGATATTGTTTTTTAGATGCTTTGCCTTTCTATTGGTTGCGATGAAAAGATTGGACATGTTATTCCCTCGCTCGATTGGGTATCATTTAGGAACTATACACATCCCTTTATTTTACATATTTAACAAAAATGGATGAACGAATGAGTTGTTATATCAAAAGTTCCTATTGGAAAGATTACAACCTTACCATCTCAAAGTATCATTTATGGACCAACTCGAGAAAGCGACTAAGTGAAGAGATAAAATTTTTACGCAGATCCTTCTTGAAACGTTTTTTCAAAACATTTCGAAGTTAAGGTATAACAACTTAGCTCCAAGGGTCCATTTGAAATACTTCAAGTGTCTTTTTCTTTATGAAATCAAATTTAATTACTCAAAAATGTGAGTTGCATGATTTACAAAAGTGCCGATTGGGCTCGCATGCAAAACTCAAAACTGAAAATATGGTTCTTAACAAGAATAAAGACAATGATAAAATACAAGAAACTCTTGCACATATTAAAGTAAAAATCAACTCTTGTCCTGGCTCTAGAATTCACTTCTTTATGTGGTCACCACGAGAATGTCAAGGAGCATCGCGCATAACCTGCAAAGAGACGACAATGTCAATACGTGAATGAGAGAAAATGATATCTCAATGAGGTCACTTCTTATAATAAAATTGAGGCGAGGGTACATGCCCCATAGTCCTTATTATGAGGTTTTAGTATTTCACCGAGATTTTATCATAAGATAAGACATCATTAAAATAATCAATCCACGGCCATCAATCGAATGTCCACTTTTATTGCAATTCAGCACAAGACGTAGCTCAACGACGTGTAATCAACCATCAAAGCTCCACTACTAAGGGATGTTGAAAAACAAGGAAACAATAGTCGAAGGAAAGACAAACCGGTTCCTCAATCAGAAATGCTAACGAAAAAGGAAAAAAGTCAAAGATGATTGTTCGTAAAATTCTAAATGCAAGTGAACGTGTTAAACAAGTAATATAATGATGAAAAAGAATACCATCTCACAAAAATTGATGATTAATAAATTAATTAAATACTAAAAATAGATTAATTCTATAATTTATCTAACAAATCAAAATAGAATGGAGAATAAATTAAAACTAAAAATCTTACAAGCAAAATTTGGAGGCTAAATACAGTAAATCAATAAGATAAATATGTTAGAGCATCCGATTTCACCATGACCACTATATATGAATTTCAAATTGTTACGAGTACAAGAATGATATCAAACATATGATAGTGGAACTTCCTAATCTATTTACTATCATATCTCTAGGTATAGCAAACCTACTTAGTTTATTAATCCACTATATCACTATGTGAATTAAAATAAACATAAGTGCATTAAAATCTATGAATATTCTCAGCTTACAATGAGTTTTTTTTTTATCACTTTATCACCGAAAACTACACAAATAACGCGGTATATTTATATCTACATTTAATTTATGGTTATATATTATAAAGATCAATTACATATTATCACTTTTCAATCTCAAATATGCACGTTAAATCATTCAAGCGTTGGCCAATTACTTAAAAGCATTAAGTACAATAGTATATACTCACATAAATGAAATCACTTGGACACATAAAAATCATGAATTTCACACATAGCCCTAACAAAAGAAAATTAGAACATAGTAGAAAAAGAAATAAAAATATAAATTAAACCTAGCATCTTGAATCAAAGAACAATAATTTTATCACCACTTTTGTCTTCTCTTTAAAATACTGAAAAACTCTCAAACCAATGAAAAACGATCTAAAAAAACCTAGCTGTCCCTGAGGCTCTCAATACTCTCCTATTTATAAGATACATTCAAGACCCTTATCCCCAAGCAATTGCTTACTTTTCGCATAAAATTAGGGAGTAAATTAGAGAATCTTTGATTTGATATCTATATTCCATTACTTACATATAAAATTAGAGAACAAAATCAAGAATCTCTAATTTGATATCCATCTTCCAATGCTTTTTTATTTGAATTCCTAATTTTTGCCAATATTTTCTTTATCTTCTCCTTATCTTATTATATTGCATAGATAAAGAAAAATTCAAATAAGTAAAATGAAATCTAAATATTTTCTCATAAATACTACATTATATGTTGCATAAAATAGATAAAATAACTCTATTTTTATAGAGTTATCAACGGTCTAAGAAGCTGCTCAACATCACAGGCGGGTGACAGCACAGATGTGACGCGAACAATCGAGCATCGATAGCAACATCTGGGGGGATGCAAACCACAAAGCATCAAGCGAAACGAAGAGGGGGGAGGGAGTGAGTGCAGCAGCGGCAACGACCGACGGACGGAGACCGGGAAAAGGGAGAGGACGATTCGAGATTCAGAGCAAAGAGCGATTCGCGAAGCACGGTGATGATTCCGAATGCGGAGTAGTAAATATAGGAGGAGGAGGAAGGAGAGAGAGGGGGGAGGGCGTGCCTGGCGGGAGAGGGGAGGAGAGGAAGCGCGCCTGGAAGGCAAGTGTCCGGTGGAGTTACCGATGCGATGCCGCCTCGCGGATCGAACTGCCACTCTGGCCATCCCCATCGCCATCGCTGCCCTGCTCCCTCCCGCTTCCTTCGAGTTCCCAGTTCTGAAATTCACAGTTCCCCAAGCTGACGGTCACCAGCGGACAGTGGAGGTCCCTCATTATGATCCCGACTATCGCCAAATTGAAATAGCAAACAACCTAAAATTGCCATAATCATTATTTAATCTTAAATCAATTGTTAAACTTGCAATTTTGTCTCATTAGATTTTCTTAAATGTGACCGCTCGGCTACAATTTTCAAAATCGATTCCAGTGGATAAGATCTTTCCAATTGAAATCCAATGTCCCATTATTTTCGTAGGGAACCGGTACATCAAAACACTCTAGTGACATTATAGATTTTTCTAAAATCGATTCCTATGATCAGTATTATTGCATCACGGTTTCTTTTCTCCAATTTGGGAGTGACTACGATTGGTGGACCTAACAGAAATCAAATGCCTCATTTCTTTATGCTTTCCCAAACAAGAGAAAGTGCCAATTCCTCGAATTTTTCACTCCACATGTAAGTTAAGCTCTTTATTTTTTTATCCATTGAACCTATCAACAGATACTTAGTAGGTAGCACTGACTAATTCAATAATTACAATCTCTTTCGTCCTTATGGGCTTCGTGCACACATGAATAGTATTTGAGATAATTGATAAAAAAATGTCCTTATTTGTAAAAATCATGAATTATCTAAAACGGTTGATAGACCCATCAAACGGGCAAGATGGTTGGATTGAAAATAATTTGGCTCAAATTGATCCATTTTCATACAAACACAAATTTGGAGACTCATATTCACTATATAATCAACGCTTACTTATATTGTTAAAACGCTTTCATATTTAATAATATACAAAAAAAACTCATACACAAATTAAGGTGAAAGTGTGAAGTGAGCGAGCAAGAGATCAAGCAAGGATAAAAGAGTCATAGAAATATGTTGGATCTAGGTAAATTTGTGAAGCCAATCAACATCAGTATTATTTTTAGGTTTTACCATTTCAAACTCAATTATGTTCATTAAATATGAATTGAGAAATAGATTCATTTTGACAAGTTTAATAATTGAGCCCCTCATAATTGTAGAGAATGTAAAGTCATGCTTACACGGCATTCAAGAGATATATATTTTTTTAAGAGATACAGATCGGATTAGCTAAAGGATTTGAGGAAGTCAAATAAAGCGGAACTCAAAGAAATGGATCTACTCGACAAGGACGTTTAGATCTATCCTTAATGTTTTTATATTGAGATCAAAATAACGATGTTTAGAGGATAGTCACATACAAATAGATAAATAGAAGATTAAGGGTCAAGGTCAGATCCGTGTAATCCAACAATGTCCTGTTCACTCCTCTGGTTTTTGGGGCCGAAGCACCGCGCCTGGGGATCAACGAACGATCCGAAATGCGTGAGGGCGATTCCCCCGGCGTCCTATCATTCTCTGTTCTTCTTAATTAATATTATAATTTTTTTTTTTCACGAATAATTCGCGAAAAAGGCGATTTTTTTAGCAAAATTCAGGAGGAATTATGACAGGGCAGCACGTCCCAGGGGTAATCACAAAGAGAAGAGAAAAGCCCATCATCCCCACTTTATCTTTTGCGCTGCCCTTTCTCGTTTGCCGACAGTCAACACTCCCCGCACCACCCACACGCGGACACACACTCACCGCGGAGACGCCATAACCATCGGAGTTCTTCACGACAGCGGGTCCCTCATTAATGCGTGAACCCTTGTCTCCCGATCCATCCCTCCGATCCTGAACGGTAGTTCCAGATCCACCTCTCGATCTCTCTCTCTCGCTCGCACGCGAGGAACCGGAGCGTGAGAATGGCGAGGAAAGCGCTGCTGATCGGGTGCAACTACCCGGGCACCAAGGCCGAGCTCAAGGGCTGCATCAACGACGTCAAGCGGATGCACCGCTGCCTCGTCGAGCGCTACGGCTTCTCCGAGGACGACATCACCGTCCTCATCGACGTCGACGACTCCTACGTCCAGCCCACCGGCAAGAACGTCCGCCGCGCCCTCGCCGACCTCGTCCGGTCCGCCGACCCCGGCGACTTCCTCTTCGTCCACTACAGCGGCCACGGCACCCGCCTCCCCGCCGAGACCGGCGAGGAGGACGACACCGGCTACGACGAGTGCATCGTCCCTTGCGACATGAATCTCATCACCGGTACCCTCCCCTCCCCTCCTCCTCTCTTTTACGTCGATCGCCTCCGATTTGCTTGGCTGACATGATTCACCCGAATCCCGCCTCTAGCTACGGAACACGTCATCCGAGGAGGGAAGATATGGGGATCGATCTCCTTTTTTTTCCTTTTACGGAGTGGGAATTATCCGATCGGAACCGAATCGAGCGTGTTTTTTCGCCTTTTCTTTTTCTCATCCGATCCCTGTGCAAGTGGATCCTCTGCGATCGAGCATCCAGAAGCTCATTCATCTGACCAATTTCAATATGCTTGAATCGATTTATGTGAACCAAATCTCTGACATAGCAGCACAAGATTTGGACCCTGTGGGTAAAGCTTGCTCAGTTTCTGTGCGATCCGCTGTTTTCAATGTCAACTGTGCGGACGAAATCGCTCATCCTTGTCTAGTCTGATCCCTATCGATAGAATGAGCTGGTTCTGATATAGAGAAGAGAGAAGTTGTACTTCTCCGTGCCCCCTTGTGAACTCGCGAGCTGCCCCAGATACTTCTGTCGTTGCAAAACGACATGTAATGTAATTAACATCATCTGTCTCATGGATCAATAACTGCAGCTTTATTGCTACATAGTATGTGGCACATATCATCATTGCCTTAGTTACTTAGTTCGACCCTGCGTTTGTCTAATTTCGTATTTGGCTCTAGGCTAGAATGCTTTTGAAGTTTGCTCTCCATGACATTGGCTGTCGGGCCAGGTTTCTGATTTGATCTTGAGAGGGCACCTTGTGAAGACAGCTTGATATTAGTTCCTGAGTTTTGTGATTTCATTCATTCATCGGTTCACATGTATCGTGTTCTTAATCATAATTTGTGAAGTCCATTTGATCCTAGTCACAAAGGCTGACTCACCAGTATTGCACAACAGACGATGATTTCAGGGAGTTTGTCGACCAAGTCCCTGAAGGTTGCCGCCTCACAATCGTGTCCGACTCCTGCCACAGCGGTGGTCTTATTGAGCAAGCTAAGGAGCAGATTGGCGAGAGCACTAGGAATCAAGAGGATGGCTCATCAGACTCTGGTTCTGGATTCACAAGCTTCCTGAAGCAGACCGTGCAAGATAAACTTGAGTCTCGGGGGATTCATATCCCTTCGGCACTCCGTCACCATCGGCATCACGGTGAAGAGGAGGAGCAAGAGGTGGAAAGCGCTTATGGTGACAGAGGCTATGTGAAGAGTAGATCGTTGCCACTTTCTACTCTAATAGAGATACTTAAGCAGAAGACAGGTAAAGATGACATCGATGTAGGTAAGTTGAGGCCGGCCCTTTTTGATATCTTTGGTGACGATGCAAGTCCTAAGGTGAAGAAGTTCATGAAAGTCATATTGAACAAACTCCAACATGGACATGGAGATGGGGAAGGCGGAGGTGGGTTTATGGGCATGGTCGGAAGCCTGGCACAGGATTTTCTCAAGCAGAAGCTGGAAGACAGTGATGAGGGGTATGCAAAACCTGCCATGGAGGTAGAAGTAGGAAGCAATCAAGAAGCTTATGCTGGGACGACAAAGCGTTCTTTTCCAGAAGGTGGTATTCTGATCAGCGGTTGCCAGACCGATCAAACTTCAGCTGACGCCAGCCCTTCAGGAAACGCCCGTGAAGCATATGGGGCTCTCAGCAATGCCATCCAGACCCTGATTGCCGAGACGGATGGTGCAATCGCCAATCAGGATCTTGTCATGAGGGCGAGGGAGATGCTGGTGAGCCAGGGCTTCACCCAGCGCCCTGGCCTCTACTGCAGCGACCACCATGTGGATGCTCCCTTTATTTGCTAATCTGGATGTGTTTTTTCTTTTCAAGGGATCATGAATAATTTATATTTGCTTGGAAGAGTTTGTGGAGTGCTCGTGTTGTTTTTATCTTAATCAGTTTGTCTGATGACTCGATGGGCTGTAAGAAAGAAATTGAAGAGAGACTGGTAAATTGAAGTGTTGTTCCTGTTCACCTTTGATGACATGCAGACGTATGGGGTGCCAAGCACGTTTGCTGAGGTATAACTAATAATGAATTACCTGCTGCTTTCCCTGGCTCAGACAAGCCTACATCAGGAACGGTGCCCGCATTCATTAGATGGAAAACGTTTTCCCCCCCTGACAGGCAGATGTGATACCGGGGAATGCTTGCATCTCCTCCCCAGGTCACCGCATGAACCCGTCGCGGATTCAAACCGTTGTTTGCTAGCAAAATTTACTGTTGTTTCTTCTCAATCATGGATACCCCAGACCGATGCACTCTGCAACAGTCTAGGATATGTTTTAGCACCATATGGCGTGAACTCGTAGTCGCAGGCCTTGCATTGTTGAACTCAAAAGACTCTAGAACAAAAGAAATCGCCTTATCTGTCGACTAACTAAAATGTAGGAGGATTACGAGCAAAATCTCTCTCTCTCTCTCTCTTTCGCGTATCAATGAAAACAAAAAATCAAACAGAACATCCAGCAAATGAATGAAACGTGGAGCAGCTATTATACGGTAGGGGTCTGGAAAGGAAGAGTTGATTTTCGTTTTTTTTTTCAGGAGAGCGGCATATTCTTTGTTGACATGTGAAGGCAAATAAAGTAATATTCACATCAAGTACGTCTCAAATAAAAGAAATATGTTTTTGCTTTCAGCTATTGGGTATTCTTTTCCAGGTCGAGGGAAAGAAAAGTAGACGGCGCGTGGAAAGTCCCAAGAGACGAGAGATGGGAATCAGACCGGGTCCAACCGTGTACGCCGGGGTGGTCTACGTTCTTTTGTGGGACCTTCCTTTATTTTATTCACTTCAATGAAAAATCCAATTCGATGATGGATCGGATGAATTTGTCTCAGGCTTCGCCTTCGTTGCTGACCTTCCAGACGAGAGAGAGCGAGAAGACAATGTCCGAGGGCGGCCGGTCGATGCTATAAGGAGGTGTAGGGAAACCTCCTCCTTCCTCCTTCTCCTTCCTCCCCCAATTAGCCCCCCAAAAAGTCAAACACACCAACTGCAACCTCATCTCTCTCTCTCTCTCTCTCTAGATCTTAGGGTTTTATACGATCCTCCTCGATCTCCGACTTCGCAATCTCCGTCTCCTCCTTGTGGATTTTCGGTCGCTCCTCTCCGATGAGTTCTACCGCGGTGCCGTCCAGCTCCGGAGCCCCTGGATCCGCCGAGGCTTCTGCCGTCCGCAGGAATTCCAAGCGTCCCAAGTGTACGTTCCCGCTTTCCCCCTCCTCCCTCCCTCTTCCCTTCCGATTTCTCTCGCCAGCTTGGGGTCTCCGGCTACGATTCGCTCTCGATTCTATCCGTCGATCATCTCCCTCCTAGATGATCGGTTGTACCCGTGCAATCCCTTTCCCCCTAATTCTTTTCAATCTCTGGGGGATTTGCATGCACAAGTTCACGGAGTCGTCTGATCACTCTTTGTTTGTTGTATCTCTTGTTGAGCTGCGATCGTGGTTTGATCGATTTATCTGTGTATTTTGATTGTGGTTGTCTTGCTTTGTTGGGTCCTTCGCTTGCTTGTGTGAGCTTCTGTACTCTGGGCTTATGTGGAGGAGAACAGCAAAACATGCTCACCACGAAACCGACGCACTTACCTTCTGATAGGACAATCCTGATTAGTAGGATTTGATTGTTTAAGTGCGCGAACGATACTCTACCGAGATAACTAATCTATCTTGTAAGCTAGTAATCAGTTTATGCCTTGTTCTTCCGATTTTGGCAAGTCAATGCTATGAGGTGATTGCTGCTGATCTTGGCGTGTGATTAAACTGGCCGACCTCTTTGGAATGTCTGTAATTGCTCTGACTCCTTTTCTGAAATAAAAATTTGTTGCTTTCAATTGCCTTTTGGCCTCTCAGACTCAAAGTTCACCCAACAGGAGCTTCCTGCTTGCAAGCCAATCCTCACACCTAGATGGGTGAGACCTCGTTACCTTTTGCCCATTCCCAGTACCTCCTCGATTATTGGATTAGTGGTAAAATTACTCAAGTCTCCCCTTCCTTGTGCAGGTGATTTCAGCATTCATGCTGGTTAGCATTGTTTTCATTCCCATTGGAGTTGCCTCTTTGTTTGCTTCCCGTGATGTAAGCATGATCCTAAGGTTATTTGCTTTCTCTGTTGTTATGATGTGCAGCTGTTTATACATTTATTGATATCTTTTAGGTTGTCGAGATAATTGATCGGTACGACAGTGAGTGCATACCACTAGCCAATAGAACGGATAAACTCCAGTACATACAGACCCCTGGGGACAAATCCTGCAACAGGACATTAACGGTAAGCTTTTCTTGATAAAATGATTCAGTAGTTGCACATAGAACCGGAATAACCGTCTCACTATCCATGTTTTTAAGAGAAGATCAAACTGACTCTGTGAAACTGAGGATTATCTCCCCTTCACTTTTTGCTTTGTCTTCAGGTGCCTAAGCGTATGAAGCACCCTATTTACGTATACTACCAGCTGGATAACTTCTACCAAAATCATCGCAGGTTTGTATCAGTCGCCTCAGCAACCCTTGCATTCTCATCATATTTTTCGTGTGAAGGAGTATCTGAAATCAATGGTTAGTTTTGTCTAACTCAGTCAGACCCTGCTGCTAATGAACATGGAGATGTTGTGTCTCCGGTAGCTTTTTGGATATAGATGCACTCATTCTCTCCTGCCACATGGTATTTTGGATATTTTGTCTGATCCATGCCTTTTATTTTTGTATTTTGAGTAGCATGAGATAATATGGACTGAGCCGCTGCATTTTCCAAACTCCGCATTTATACTTTGTAACTAATGCTCGATAAAAGGAGATGTTTTCCTTTTTATGATTGGAATTCCACTTCATGATGTCTTGGTCTGCCTTTAGTAATGCTTTTTAGGAAAACCATAATGGATGGCTTTAAAGCAAGGAAACCAACATGCATTTCATGTAAGGAAAAACTGTTGGTTTTACAATCTTATGTGATCCTAATGGGATTTACCCATTATTTGATTGTATTTCCATGGGCAATTGGTATGGTAGCATCGGAAAAAAGGGAGTTGGTATGGTAGCAATGATGTCCGCTCCTCACAATACGATAAACAAGAGAGCAGATGTGTTTGGCCATATTTTATTGCATTAACTGTGATGGCTTTGTTTAATTTCAGGTATGTGAAAAGTCGAAGTGATCAACAGTTAAGGGATAATAGCAGCGCAGATGCTGTCAGCGACTGTAAACCGGAAGATATGTATAATGGCTCGCCTATTGTTCCTTGTGGTCTCATAGCCTGGAGCTTATTCAACGACACCTATAGTTTCTCGACCAACAATGCACAATTAAATGTGAATAAGAAGGGTATCTCATGGAAGAGTGATAGGGAACATAAATTTGGTAAAGATGTGTACCCGAAGAACTTTCAAAGTGGAGGTCTAATAGGCGGAGCAAAACTTAATTCATCCATTCCGGTAAGCCTGGCTAGAATCTCAAGACTCGAGAATTGTAAATTGCACTGTCGTAGTTAGTCTTAGATCATGTTTTGCTGGAGCATCTATCTATTACTGAAAATATTGTGAGACTTCTGACTCTATTTTTCACAATGAAAGCAATTGAATGTCACTGCATGTATGTAGTTAGCATCTCTTAGAAGATTTCTGGTAACGCCTTTTGAGTTGACTGTCTCATTGCATCATAATAAGCAAAGGAAGTCCTTTACATTTCCCAGTAAAAATTGCTAGATATTTAACTTGTGGAGTTTGTCTGGTTTGTAGTTGAGTGAGCAGGAGGACCTCATTGTATGGATGAGAACTGCAGCTCTTCCTACTTTCAGGAAATTATATGGGAAGATAGAGGAAGATCTAGTGGAGAATCAAGTGATAAATGTGATGCTGGAGAATAACTACAACACATACAGTTTTAATGGAAAAAAGAAGCTTGTGCTTTCCACCACCAGCTGGCTCGGAGGAAAGAATGATTTTCTTGGCATTGCTTACCTGACCGTGGGTGGATTGTGCTTTTTCTTGGCCATGGCTTTCACCATTGTATACCTTGTGAAGCCAAGGTGAGGTCTTCAGCTTCGTCTGGCTAGTTCCCCATGCCTTCCTTTTCTCACCAAGCTGATCACCTTTTAAATGAAAATCTAGCAGAAAATATTTAGATTATAGTCACAGAAAAGAGTAGGAGCTGTCTTGCAAAATTTTACTCGAGTTGGAGTATGATTGGGCGTCTGAGTTGCTGCGTGCTCTAGCATAAGGGACATTCTTGCCTGTTGAACATATGCACCTTAATTTTTATGTAAAAATGTTTGATAACTGCTATTACATGATACAAACCCACTAACGCCTCTTTTCAACCAGGCAACTGGGAGATCCCTCGTACTTGTCTTGGAACCGGAACCCATCCTGGCAATAAGCAATCAAATGGACTTCTTGATGGCTTGTGGTTTGATGCTTCATGGCTGTTTATGTAGTTTTGTGTATCAAAAATCTTTTAAGTAATCTATTTTTTTATTTACTTGTTATTGTGGTTGAAAAGCAGTTGAACATGAAATGTTAGATCTTTGTATAACAGCTAGACGGTCTGTATCTAATTCAAAGGCTTGCTCTTATTAATGACTTCCATAGTACAGTGATTGGAATAATGCTGAACTGAAGGGAGGAAGCTACGAAGTACATCAACTGTAGATTTTTGTTGGCCAATGCGAAGCTTTAATTAAGAGAAAGAAACAAGAGACCTTAAGAGTTTCAGAAATGAGGTCCGACTATACATTCGAGTGTGGTGCATGGGAGAGGAATTAGTCATACTATTTTGCCGAGTCAATTTTGATGGCCAGAAAAGTGGATATTCATGAATGACTGTTGGGTATTAAATTGAATCTCATTATCGAAGTAGTTGATTTGTCAGATGCTGAATGTCCCCCTCTTCTGATTTCAACGAGTTTTGTCACGGAGTCTTGGTTTAGCATCTTTCTCAGAGAAACTGGCGCGATATTTGCACACTTACATTATTGATGGATCATCTGCATACACCTCCAGATGTATGGAGTGGAAACGAATGATGTCGGTGCGCAAAAAGGCCGAAGTGTGGCTTTGGCGACTTTGTCCACGTCTGTAGATACTAGATCTGGAACTAAACGTTGCCTAAGCTATTTACCTGAAGAAAAAGTGTGTTTGGACTGATTCTTCAGAGAAAGTGGTCAGATTATTCTGGTGGAGCGGCAAGCTACTTTGACAATGCCTTCTGTGATCGGTAGTAATGTGGTAGCCAAAGAAAGAACTTACGCCTTGCGTTTAACTAAGGAGACACTTGCAGTTCAATCCTCAAATATGTCTAATATGCTTTCTTCATGTTCAAGTCAAAGGAGATGCCACCATACAAAACAGTCAGCATTTCACGTAAGAATGGCATCGTCGAGTATGCAGAGAATCTTCTTCCTCATTTTACAATTCCATAATTTCCATTCGAATTTGGTACAAGGTTCATTCTAGCTAGCGACCTACCCCCTACACAGGACCGTTTGTACCACCACCAAAGGGGTCAACCCTTTTGACATTTCCAACCTAGGATGCTTCGATAGGAACGGGGCTTTCCGTATCCAGAAAATTTTAGAGTTATTACATGGAAGCGCTAGTGTGGGGGAAGAATGCTTACCTGGAGGAAAAAACCTAAGGTCTTAAAAGCCGATAACTTCCTTCCACGTGACAAACGAAGATTTCAAGCATCTCTCTCTAATAGTTCAGTCCTCACAATGAAAGAACAAAATGAAATGGCGCACCATTTCAAAAGTAGTTCCTACTAATAATAAGGACATCGTTTCAACCAAACACTGATCTTCAACACATATCAGTGAGGATAAAATGCTTTTGTAGTAAAAGCATTTTAATAAAATGGAATAAGACGAGGGAGTAGCCGCCTGATTCTAGATGGTCAGATGTGATCATCCACCTCATACTTTATTCTTGTGCTCAGGCGTATGAGTAAACTCAAAATCAATATGGACGAAAGCTCGCTCAACTTCGGGCAATCGCTCCAGCTTCTCTTGAAGCATTTCCCCGATATTGTGGGCTTGGTTCAAGAGCATGTCTTCAGGCAATACTATGTCCACCTCCACGAAGTAATGTGAACCAAAAGTGTAAGCTCTCACTGTGTCAATGTGCTTGATCTCTTCATGGTGGTTCCAAATGAGATATGTTAACTTCGCTATAAATTCAGGTGGGGCCGTTCTTCCGATAAGCAACCATACATTCTCGATCACTGTTCTTGCCCACGTGCTTATGGTATATAGTGCTATCTGCAGAGTGTGTCATAATTTGGCTGAGAAAAGTTGTGCACTAACATAAATATATGGCTGGGATGGAGGGGAACGGTAAATCTATAACTCTCAGAAACACACGATGGAAAAACTCAAAGTAGGACCGCTCGAGATGAACTTACTATTATAGCTCCAAGTGGATCTATCCACCAGTAGTATTGGATGGCTAGGACAGCCGCCACCAGACCGACAGAATTAGTTACAACATCGAAGAAATGATCTTGAGCATAGGCTCTGACGATTTCATTCTTGAATCTTCGACAATAAACCATAAGGGCAAACTTCACTACTGTAACAGAAACCATTATCCCAATCATCCACTTCTCCTTCTCACGATCAGTATCTGGGCGTGACTGCATGTAGATTTGATTGAAATATAATCGGATAAGATGAGTGAACTAGAGGAGTAAGATGACAGTCTAAACTTTAGTAAGTGTATCTTAAGTCTGTGTGTTTAAAACAATTGATTTATCGGGAAGTGGTAGTAAAATCGAATGAAGGTCAATCTGTGATGCAAAAACATTTTTTTTTTCCCGCAAATTTCTAGGAGTATCCAAATGAAAAAATCGGAAGAAGAAGTTTATATCCTTAAGGTAAGTTCTTAAAGTCTAAGACTGACTAGAATATCCAAAAACCCAGACAAAGACTCAAAGCCCTCTTTCAATTATTATTAGCTGAATAGAACTCCTCCCGCTCTAACTGCTCTGTAAACTAGTCTATCCCAGGCTCTGTATTTAAATTTGTTTGCCAAGGGACATGAAAAGGCAAACAACATAAAGATTACTTGCCTTGGAGATAATTTCTCGAACAGACTCCAGCAGGATTTGTAAGCCAAGAGTTGCCATAACTGAAGCAAATACAATGATACCCTGCATTTTCAAACCACCAATACCATTACACTCATAGCTTAATCAGAAAGTTTGATCAGTCAACACATATTACTCTGATCGAGAAAATTTCAAGCAATTTCTCATTGCTTATAATATTGGGGTCATCGACTCCCGGTACCTAAAAAAACATGGTCTTATTTTTCCTTTTGACTGGTTTCTCTCTTATAACAAGCATTCATTTAACTATTTTTACCCATCCGACATATGAATAACATCTATGTCAGACTGCGGCCATCTTATTCATTGATTTGTAGACAAAACAGTTTTTTTGTTTACGTGCTGATCAAATGAACTGGAGATGTTCTTTACCAAAAAAAATGAACTGGAGATGTTGAGTTGAAAGTTGAACCAATAAAAAAAAAAAAACTAGTTTGGTATGGTTCATAATCCCCGCCGCCGCCGCGCGCAACACACACACCCCCACCCCCCCCTCTCTCATTACTGTGATTTATTGTGTTTGGACATTAAAACGAAGGATTGTAAGACAACACCACATGTAACATCACAAATTTCACTTAGCTTTGGTCCCAGAATCGTAATGACTTGATATTAACTTGTGTAATTCTTAGTAATTCTCATGGTTACAGGCTATTACATTCTCTAAGCCTTGAATCACCTCATCACTCCGACAACCAAAGCAGCTCTGTCTTCCTAATCCTAATCCACCTAATCTCTCCATAATCCACTCTGAAACCAGAACTGTAACATCCCAAATTTCACTTAGCTCTGATGCTATTTAGTCTTAAGTACTTCACGTTGTTAATCAATATCAGAGACGGATTAAGTATAACTTAAAATTCATATTGATCAGGTTTTCATAAGTAACGGACCACAGGGACCCAACAATGGATACACTCAAGACACCACCAACACAATCTCGACCTGAAGCCAAATCAAACCAGAACCGTCTACTCTTGTCATTTTTTGGTCACCCCTGGTCTGCATGGCTATTTGGTTCCCATCATCAGTGCCACGCTTCATCCTACAGTACTTCAATAGCCCTGCTATACACAAACTATATCTCTTGTGAGCTAATCATAGAGACAAAGAGAAATTGAGTATAATTTGTTGTTGTAATTCAACTAGGCAGCCAGCTGTTATCTAAAGATGACACATGCATTATCACGGTTGCTAAAGCTATCGAAAAATGAGCACTCCATCGTAATCGAGTGACATAACAAAGAGAAAAGAAGGCACGACAGAAGAACCAAGTTACATGGTCAGTCAGAATCGAACATCTCGTTTTTCCAGTAGTAAGGGAGAAAGTAATCCATAACAATAGTTAATAGTCATAGGTCTAGGCAAGGCTAGTGAAATTAAGTGGGAGCAAAAGAAAAGTCGATTCGATTCATGTGTTTCCCCATGGATCCACGACAATTCTTTAACCAAGGAAGCAGGGGAACATACCACTGGTTGCATCCGCTTCTTACCAATAGGGTAATGATAATGGTTTGGGTTCCTCATAGCATGTGCCGTGAACCACAAAATAAAACCTGATAGTAGATCTAAGAATGAATCCAGGGTTGAGGCGATAACTGCCAGTGATCTGCTCTCAACAGAAGCGAAGACCTTTGCTATGAAAAGCACCAAGTTTGCTATGTTTGAAATATGGACCGCGAATCTTTCACTCTTTGCGAGCTGCTTCATTTCATCCTGACAGATTGCAGTTAATTGATTACAAGCGATGTCTTCTTAGAAAACTTGAAGTACAATTTCATAAAATCAGGTTTATTATCTCAATGATTGTCTCTCTTGCTTCAACAGCTACCAAGTGGAGAAGCATTTCATTATGCCAAAGAATCTGCTTTTCCTAGAGCTAAGAAAGCACAATCCCCTCGGAGGTCTGAAACTAACGAAAAGTAGGATGATATGAGCTACATGGAATCTACCTCAGTTAGGCTTCCTGGAAAACAATCTGATTCAGTCATGGCCTCCATCTCATTGTACCCTTCGAGGAGGCTTTCCTGTTTCTTGTAATATTCTGCTATCTTGCGCTCTTTCCCTGAATTGGAATTATTGAATACAATCTGAGTCAGTTACAAGCAAAATAAGGAGATCCAGACTTGAACGGTTTCTCCTAATGTTGAAAGCACAATAACATTCTATAATATAACTTGACTCCCCAACACTATGACCTGAATTTGACCACGGGTGAGAGTAGCCATTACATGCCACTAAACATCTTAGAACTTCATACTCAGTTTCCATTTCACTAAAATGATGCTTACGGAATGACTTTCCTCGTACCGCTCAGTTTTGACAGGTTTTACAGAAAGCTAAGTTGAAAGGACACGGTGCGATGGATTTAGACGGTCTAATGAAGCAACAAGTCAGACCTCGTTCACTTTCATCCGTGTTTCTGTTGATTGATACTGCTGGCTGGAAGAAAAGAAAAAAGGCTCGAAAGCTATGTCATAATCAACAATTCCAAGTACTTCGCAATGAATATCTGTGTTATTGTGGGATCCCACCACGGTGGAACACTACCCAGCGGACCAAGCACAAATTCATCCACAAATACAAACACGGACCAAGCAAAAGCAGGTCGGTCCCAGACATTGTGGCGCTTCTGCAAGAGAAGTTGCCAGAAAATGATGCAGACAGGATACGGCATGTTAATTTCCGTCGACCAGCGAAACTTTCAAAAGCATGGTCTAAGGTATCAACGTAGTTTCATGGAGTTAGCGACGGTGCATGCGTTCCAGAGAAGGCGTCGTTGCTTTCGATGGAGAGAAGTCGAAGCACGAGGCGATCGCACGGAGGGTGGCGACCGTGCGAAGTGCAGCGACGTGTAACACGGGAGATGCTTGGATTCCGCAACAGAGATACATAATGGCGAATAAGCAAGGAAATGGAAATGCCAGGATTTTGACGCTACGACGGAGGCAGTTTCACTTCCACAGAAAAAGCGGCATAGAGAGAGAGAGAGAGAGAGAGAGAGAGAGAGAGAGAGAGAGAGAGAGAGAGATACTCGGAGCAGGGAGAAGGTGGCGGCAGGAGAATCGAGAGTCGGGGCGGCGGCGGTGGGGGTCGCGGGCAGGGAGGCGGAACTCGGTGAGGCTGAGACGCCATGAGGGAGCGGAGGAGCCATCGTAGCCGTCGTCGTCGACGAAGACGTCCATGGAGGAAGGGGGAGGATCGTTGGGGAGGGGAGAGAGGAGCTCGCGACGGGATTCGCCAATGGTGACGCTCAGGTGGTGGGGGCTGTTCTGCTCCATGATTGTCGCCAGGAAAATCTGTAATTCCGGAGTCGGTTTGCCAGGAAGCAAGCTACAACGACGCACCGGGGAGGGGACCTGTTTGGATGATGGGAGGCCCAAGCTCGCATCTCTATCTTTCCATCCTTCTTTATATTATATACCCACCCACGCATGCACGTATCGTTTAAATTACTGCATTTTGGGAAGGCCTCAAGAAAGACACCATATAATATAATATAGTATTAATAATATAAGGTATTGGTAAACCCACTTTCTCTCTCACTCACTATTTTAGGCGAACTTCGTACCTAATATTAGGAACGAGACTTGGTAAAAACTGGCATTCGCGAGCATCTTCGGTCACCAGACAAATGGCCAACTTCCAATTCCTGCATTTGTACATCCTGTTCATCATCATATGTTCCATCTTAGATGTCCTTCTCGTTCCAAGGAGCACATCTCCCAAATGTAATTACTGAGTCGACCAAGCTATTCCGTAAATAGAAATCCCCCTTTTGTCCCACCCAAATAATAAGTTGACTCTGGAACCAAACTTGGGATGGCACCCGATTCTCTTTCCGGTTTAGATAGCAGTTACGCTTTCATCTCACGTCACGGCATCGATATGTTGTGCACGCTTTTGTTCTCACACGACCTCGAGATTTCACCGAACTTATGCAACTTCAGAAGAGTAATAGTACTTTCTTCTGCTGATGATGATATGAACAAAGTCCAAGAGGAGAGAGGGAGAGCAGGGACTGTGTTATCAAACGGGGCGAACCCCACAAAAGCAAAACAGCCAAGCTTTTTGAATTTATTCCTTAAACAAATTGGGGTGGGCAGCGAAAAAGGAGAGGACAAAGCTTCCTCTCGCTTCTCCATCGCAAAAAGCACTCCACCTTCCCAAATGGCCTTCCAAGCAAAAAGTTAAGAATGAAACGACATTTGAGCTGTTAGAGTGATGTAATAGCTTAAACTTCTAAAACTGATAGTTGTCTCATAAATATTAAACTATACCTCCATTTAACAATTTATATTTTTAGAACAATTGATTATGATCCCATAAAAATATCTCATTAATAACTACAACAGCCATGGCAAATATCACACGAGGAGTTCGTGAAGAAATGGTCTCCTTTCTCTATCTGGTGACGGCAAAGAACGAATAAGAGGAGTCGTGAGTGCTTTTAGGAGTGCGACATCTGAGTGTAAGAGACCTAACCTCATCTTCCACGCTCCCCGACTTTGCCACTTAACTTACCCAAATTATAGCTCAAATAAACTAAGCATTATTCCGTGTACGATAGTCCATTTGGGAATCCCAACCAATCCACTTGCCCTGGAAAAACGACAACTCGAATCGCACAAAAGGGTTAGGATCTGAAAGCAAATCATGGCACATTTCTCAATCAACCACTTGGCGGTGAGAGGCAATAAAATATAAGAAGTCACCTTTATCGCCATCGTCATCCCTTCTCCTTATGGGCCGCCCTAATCTATTATGTCCCGTGTTGAAACCAAGTGGTAAAAGTAACAAGATAAGAAGCACACGAATCATTTGAGGGTCTTATCCAAGGGGGAGGTTCCTTCGTCAGTGGGCCTTCTTTAGACAAGCACGGACTCGACTCAATGAAAACCTACAACTTTTTGATAAATAAGATATGATCTATTTGGTAACGTGTTAAATAATATTTAATTTTATTATTTTATTTTTCAAAAATAAAAGAGAATATAAATTTATTTGATAATTTTTTTATTTCCGGGAATAGATATAAATAGAATTTAAAAGTAACAAAAAAAAAGTTACTTTTTTGTTCTAAAAAATAATTCTAAAATTAAGGCTTTTTCTCTTTTCTTTTCTTCTTTTCCTTTTCTTCTTCCTCTTTTAGCCGGTCATAAATCTTGGCCTTAGCTGGGCGACCGGCTAAAGGAAAAAGAAGAAAAAAAGGAAAAAAGAAAATTTTAATAAAATTATTAAAAAATTAAAAGAAATTATAAGTCACAAAAGAAGTTAAGGATCATACCAAATGCTTTCAAATGTTCAAAAATTTGTCTAAGGAACAAGTAAAAATTATTTTCGAGAGCAGAATAGTTACCAAACGCGCTCTTATTATATTTTGCATAGAAATCATTGAAAGATGAAGATGCACAACGTTGGTCATCTTAATACCACTGCTGATGAGATGATGTTCTTCATCATATCAGGTTAGATTTCAGCTACGGACTGCCTTTGGTAAAGGACTGTTGGAGTTTCCTTCCCGTTGTTGACTTAGGCAAATGAAATCCTTGCTCATTAAACAATAAGGGTGGGCACGTTCGAGGAGCTGGATTGGATAGATTGGCATAATTTGGATTTGAATGAGAACTCGGATGAGTTGTTCGGACTATAGGGAGAAGATAATTTTACCCAACCGGATAAGATAACAAAATCAACAAAAACGGAAGTAAAGGGATTCTCTATCTTCATTTGCCATTGGAGTTGTGAACATCTCTGGTCACCCTTTGGCGTAGTTGTAGCCTAACTAGTATTGACACCGATATGAGACATGCGACACGACAAGACAGACACATTGACACATCATTTCTCAAAAAACAAAGAGTTCCGATACGTTAGAACACGTTATATATTAAATTTATTACATATACATATGTTAATTTGATTCAAATTCACAAATAAATAAATAAATAATAATAATTTAGAATGAATTTATACTAAAAACATCAATCTACAATTTATTAATATCATTCATTATTTCAATTTGACAAATTTAACTCCATTCCAATAATCCATAAAACTTGAAAGGAAAAAACAAACAATTCACATTCTTGACTCACGTGTCAAATGTGTCGGTAGAGAAAAGGAAAAAAAACATGGAGGGTGAATTATGTATCAAAGAAAGTGAGAGTTAAAAGAGAAGAGAAAATTAGGCTTTTCTTCTTCCTCTATTTATTATTTTTATTATTTTTATTATTTTTTTCACATATATACATTTTAACCTATCATTTATTGATTTTTTTTTTAAATTGACATCGCGTATTGAAATCACGTATCAAAAACTCGCATTTTGTAATTTTGACTCGAATGTCGGAGAACATCAGGAAAGTTGATCAAGTGTTGGATTTTCCAACACGTGTTGAGAATGTCTGAGAGTATCGGACATGTGTCGGAGTGTTCAACACAACACGAAAACTTTTAGAGAGTGTTTGGTCATTTCTAAGTTGTAGCGATGGTCATTGTGTAGGCGACCACCCCATAGTGATGGCCCCCTTTAACTGCTAGTTGGTTAGGGGTTTTCTCTTTTCATTTTCGGGTTATTTCGCCTCCATCAAGAAAATATTTTGGGTAGCAAAAGTTGCTTATGTGGGATAAAACCAGATCAATTCCTTCAATTCGAGAATCCATGAGGCAATCCTACAACTAAAACAGACCTGGGAATGAATATTCGCGGTCGATGTTTCTACATTACAGTAATTTGTTCTGAAAGATTCTAAATGAACATTTGCTGAAGGAGAGAAAAAGCAGAAACGTTTACCCCATTTGAAAGAGTGAATGACCAACCATTTTGTGCTGTACATTTTACCCCCAAATCGAGAAGGTATTGTCACACCCTGATTTTAACAAGAACAAAATGACGACACCCTCAAAGATAACCAAGTCCAAAGAATATGTACATCTTGTAACCATTTGCCAATTCCTGATATGAAAACTCAAGTCTCCCATTTTTTGCAGGTGATTTCAGCATTCATGCCGGTTAGCATTGTTTTCCTTCCAATTGGACTTGCCTCTTTGTTTGCTTCCCGTGATGTAAGCTTAATCCCGAGGCTGGTTGCTTTCATCATTATGATAATGTGCAGTAGTTTATATATCTATCCTTATTTTTTAGGTTTTCGAGATGATTGATCAGTACGACATTGAGTGCTTACCAGCATCCAATAGAGCCGATAAAGTCCAGAACATACAGATCCCTGGGGACAAAACCTGCAACAGGACGTCAAGAGTAAGTTTTTCTGGACATAATAATGCACTAGTTGCACTTAAAACTTGAATAACCCTCCGACTGTCCACGATTATTTGAAAGAAGATCACACCGATTATGTGAAACTGAGGGGGATCTCCCCTCCACTTTGTTTTTTCATCAGGTGCCTAAGCGTATGAAGCGTCCTATTTATGGATACTACCAGCTCGACAACTTCTACCAAAATCACCGCAGGTTTGTATCAGTCGCCTCAGCAACTTTTGCGATTCTCATCATATTTTTCCTGTGAATTAGTTTAATTTCATGAATGTTGGCTTAATTGCATGCATAGTCTTGTCCGTGTAGTCTTTCAAGGGATTAATTTTGCATTCATTAATCAAAGAAAAAGAACCACAAAAGAAATTAGTTTAATGTCTCGTTTAGGTTATGTCTAGTTAATTGTTGCATGATAGGATTGATCATGAATTTCATCTGGTAATTCAAGTTATGCATGCATGTAGAGTTTCGGCCATGTGGTATATTAAGAGATAATTTTGAATTTGTCATGGTAATTAAACGAAGAAAAAACCAAGAAGATTAGATTAGGTTCCATACATAATCATAAAAGTTTTATACATCACATTTAGGCCAGATTATATCATTGCATCGTTATGTTCTGACTGATAGTTTACAAGGCTCCCATCTTGGGGATCGATAATGAGGCTTTCCTTAGGGTTGCTCGATGCATTTCAAGTTCCTTAATTTTTCCTTATCCTATTCTGGAACTTGAAATCAAAAGACTAATTCATTTTGCCAGTTGCTCAGTGCTATCCCTCTTTCCTTGTTGAGTACTAAGCTATTGGAAAAGTATAAGAAGCGGCTCCTTTTTGGTTTGTCGATGTCTGAAAGGCTCCACTTGACAAAGAATAGGAGAAAGGAGTGTAGGATTGGTAAGCTTTGCCGGAAAGAAGCTACTTGACTAGTTCATAAGGCTACAGCTGGTGAAGCTCGTTTGCTTCGGAGCGTGCTATTGCATATATAGCTGGTGAAGCTCATTTGCTTTGAAGCGTGCTATTGCATGAAGCAGCAGGTGGGCCTAAACAAAGCGCAAAGGGACGACGGAATCCAAAACTATGGGGAATGGGCAATTGACTCTTTCGAGGTAGGCTGAAGATCTTCTTTATTATATTTGTAATCAAATACCTATTGTGGTAAGTTAACTCTATCTCACCAATGATTCTAAGTGCGTTTATTTGGCCTCGGCTCAATCTCATAAGCTTGAACACACTCCAAAGAGAAGAGAAGGAAGAGTCACCGAAACGTGAAATGCGAACTTCATTAATATAATTAATTTAACAGCTAAGCGATTTCATAATCTAAGCTTTCCTTAACCAGCCGACTTACTTCGTAACCTTCACCTACCCTTTTGCTTACTTCAGGCAATAGGCCTTCGCCACTTCAAGGGGGAAACATGTTCACCCGTTTTCTTTTTTAAATTCAAAAGAACGGGCTGTTCAGGGGGATGAAAGGCAAAGAAAGTGATCGGGGGGCTTGATGATCCACCAAAGGGAAGGGGGCATGGTTGGTGTGTCACTAGGGTGGTTAATTTATTTACTGCTTTGATTATTGGGTGTTTATCTTACGGTTATTTTCACATGTTAGCAATTTAGGATAATGAAAATGATGAAGATTGAATGACAAATGTATTCATAAAAAGAGAAAAAATGTATTGAAATGATGTTAGATTAATCTAATGTCAAGTTCCTAAACTCATGATTCTCCGGTTCACGAAAGTAAAACAGACTCACGTGTTTTACTTGGATTCCTATTCGATTCATAATAGGTTGTGGCAGCTCCAAAATGATTTGAATTGCATAATTGAATTAAGGATCAAAGTTGTGATAGGGCTTAGAAGCGTCCGAGCTAAGTATTGCCTTGTAAGGGGAACCGTTCATGCTCGCTTAGTAATCCACCACTTTTCTTTTAGTAGTTGACCTTCAGGAGAGTCGTGACCTATGGCGGTTAATAATCGAATAGCAAACCACAATGTCCTAGCATCCGTCTCAACGAAAGGGAGGAAACCTGCGAAATACATCTCCTGCAGTTTTTTTTTGGTAGTGCAGAGCATTATTATTGAAGAAAAAGAAACGAGAGACCTTTAGAGTTTCAGAAACGAGGTTCGGCTCTGCATTTGGGTGTGGTGAATTAGAGGGATTTGGTCATATTATTTTGCCAAGCTAATTTAATGGCCAGAAAAGTAGAAGTTGATGCATGAATGTTGGGTATTGAAATGAGTGAGACTCTTCAACGAAGTAGTTGATCTGTTACACTCTGAATCTCCCATCTTCAATTATGAACAAGTTTTGTCACGGATTCATGATATTTCTAGCATCTTTCCTAGAGACAACATTCATATTGTTAATAGATCTGTATACATCTACATATTCATATAACAAAGCATATGACGCACAAATAATGAAGTAGGGCATTGGCAACTTAATCACGTCCGTAGATCCTACACACCTAATGAAAAACCATGCCAGATTAGCATTAATGTGGTAGCAAAATAACAAACTCGAGCCCTGCATTTTACTTACGAAGCTCATGCAGTTTGATCCTCGGATATGCCTTATATGCTATCTTTATGTTCATGTAGAAGGAGAGGCCACCAAACATAGCGGTTTCATTTCACTTAAAAATGGCATCGTCCACTGGGAAAAGGATCTTCTCCTCGTTATTACAATTCCATCCAAAGGTAGCGCATCTTTTCCAAAGTAGCTCTACTAATAATAACATTCTTTTAACCAAAAATTAATCTTACAGCACATGTCAGTCGGTATAAAATGCTTTTGCATGGGCTTCTCCTCCCAATGCTCAGATATGGTCGTCTACCTCTAAATGGTCAGCTATGATCATCTACCTCATACTTTATTCTTGTGCTCAGGCCTGTGAGTAAACTCAAAATCAATATGGACGAAAGCTCGCTCAACTTCAGGCAATTGCTCCAGCTTCTCCTGAAGTTTTTCCCCGATATTGTGGGCTTGGTTCAAGAGCATGTCTTGAGGCAACACTATGTCCACCTCCACGAAGTAATGTGAACCAAAAGTGTAAGCTCTCACCGTGTCAATGTGCTTGATCTCTTCATGGTGGTTCCAAATGAGATATGTTAACTTTGCTATAAATTCAGGGGGGGCCGTTCTTCCAATAAGCGACCATACATTCTCAATTACCGTTCTTGCCCACGTGGTTATGGTATATAATGCTATCTGCAGAGTATGTAATATTTTGGCTTAGAAAAGTTGTGCCCGACATAAACCCATTGATAGGATGGAGAGGGATAGTAATCCTATAGTAGTCAGAAACACACAATTGAAAAACTAAAAGTAGGATTGCTCGAGATGAACTTACTATTATAGCTCCAACTGGATCTATCCACCAATAGTAGCGGATGGATAGGACAACCGCCACCAGACCGACAGAATTAGTTATAACATCAAAAAAATGATCTTGAGCATAGGCTCTGACAATTTCATTCTTGAATCTTCGACAATAGACCATCAAGGCAAACTTCACTGCTGTAACAGAAACCATAATCCCAATTATCCACTTCTCCTTCCCACGATCAGTCTTTGAGTGTGACTGCATGTAGATTTGATTGAAAAATAATGGCATAAGATAAGTGAACTGGACGGATGGGATGAAGTCTAAGCTTTAGTAACTGCATCTTAAGTTCGCCAGCTTAAAACAATGGTTACTGGCAAGGTGGCAGCCAAACCGAGTGAACCAATAGGTCATTTTGTGATGCAGCAACATTAATCAGAAGAAACAAGCTCATATCCTCTTAATATAAGTTCTAATAGTACAAGTAAGACTAGGATATCCAAGTCCCAAGAGGAGACTCAAAGCCTTCTTTCCATTATTGTTAGCTCAATAGAAAACCTAGTCCTCCCATTCAAACTGCTCTGTAAACAAGACTATGCCAGCCTCTGTATGAATATGTTTGCAAGTGACACGACAAAGCAAGCAACAGAAAGATCACTTGCCTTGGAGAAGAGATCTCGAAAAGACTCCAACAGGATTTGTAAGCCAAGAGTTGCCATTACTGAAGCAAATACAATAATACCCTGCATTTTCAAGCCGTCAATACCATTACACTTGTAGCTTAATCACGAAGATCCATCACATCAACACATTATTCTGATCTAGATATTTTAGAATTCCGTAGCGGTAATATTGGGGTCATTAGCTCCTAGTACCTAAAAAAAGACATGGTCTTATTTTTCCTTTTGACTTGTTTCTCCTTTATACAAAACTATATCTGACACTGCCTTCTTCAGTGAGCTAACTATCGATGCAAAGGGAAATTGACTATAGTTTGGAGATGTACTTCAACTAAGCCAGGCATTATCCCAGTAAGTGGCCCGTCTTTTATTTTTGAACTCTCACATAAATTTAGCTAGCTGAAGCTATCAAATAACGAGCATGCCTTTGTAAATCAAGCTACATAACAAACAGAAAAGAAGGCAGGATAGAAGAATTAAGTTATAGTCATAAAACTAGGCTAGGTTAGTGAAATTTAGTAGGAGCAAAGAAAAGTCAGATTCAATTAGAATGTTTACTCATGAATCAACAACAAATTTTATATCCAGGGAAGCAGGGGAACATACCACTGGTTGCATCCGCTTCTTACCAATGGGGTAACGATAATGGTTTGGGTTCCTCATCGAATTTGCCGTGAACCACAAAATAAAACCCGATAGTAGATCTAACAAAGAATCCAAGGTTGAGGCGATAACTGCCAGTGATCTGCTCTCAACAGAAGCATAGACCTTTGCTATGAAAAGCACGATATTTGCTAAGTTCGAAATATGGATTGCAAATCTTTCACTCTTTGCGAGCTGCTTCATTTCATCCTGACAAAATGCAGTTCTTTCATTAGAAGCAATTTCTTCTTAGAAAACTTGAAATATAATGTCATAAACTCATGTTTAGTCTCCAATTTAAACAGAAGTTGTGAAAGATCTCCGCAATTGTCTCTCTTGCTTCGAGAGCTACCAAGTGGAGGAGCATTTCAACATACTGAAGAATCTCCTTTTTCTAGGAGTAAGAATGCACAATACTATGGTCTGCAACTAATGAAATGTAAGAAGATGTGACCTGTAGAGAATCTACCTCAGTGAGGCTTCCAGGAGAATCCCCTGACTCAGTCATGGCCTCCATCTCATTGTACCCTTCAAGGAGGCTTTCCTGTTTCTTGTAATATTCTGCTAGCTTGCTCTGTTTCCCTGAATTGAAATTATAGGATACAATCTGAGCACTGACGACCCAAATAAAGAAGGTTGGCACTTAAATCAAAACAGCAGCCCCAGAGGTGGAAAGTACAATAACATTCTATGATATAACTTGACTCTCCAACACTATGACCTGATTTTGACCACGAGTGAGAGTAACCATGACAGGTCACTCAACATTTTAAAGCTCCACGCCCAAGTTCCATTTCACCTATATGACGCTTACAGGATGACTTCCCCTGTACCGCTTAATTTTGTGGGGTTTTGCAGAAAGCTAAATTGAGAGGATGCGCTGCGATGGATGTAGACGGTCCAAAGAAGCAACAAGTCAGACGTTGCTAACTTCCCATCTGCGTTTGTGTCGATTGGCACCTCTGGCTGGAAGAATACAACCAGGCGAAAAAAAAACAGAGAGAGAGAAGCTCCAAAGCGAGGTCATAGTCAGCGTAGCTACGAAATGAACCGAGCCCACCCCACCGAAAATGAGAGAATAGAAGCAATACAACACTCCAAACACGCGAAGCAACGAATGTACGTGTTGTTGTCGGTTCCCACCACCACGGTGGTACGCTACCAAGCAAGCGGACCAAGCCCAAAAAGTCATCCCTACATGCACACAAAAAACACGGACCAGGTAGAAGCAGGTCGGTCCCAGACAATGTGGCGCTTTCGCAAGAGAAGTTGCCAGAGAATGATGTATACACTAGGACGCAGCACGTCAATTTCCATCAACTAGCGACAGTGTCAAAAGCGGCGTAGAAGGAAATAGATACGTACTCGGAGCAGGGAATAGGCGGCGGCAGGAGAAGCGAGAGTGGGGCTGGTTGGGGTCGCGGGGGTCGCGGGGAGGGAGGCGGAAGTCGGTGACGCTGAGACGCCATGAGGGAGCGGAGGAGCCGTCGTAGCCGTCGTCCTCGACGAAGACGTCCATGGAGGAAGGAGGAGGATCGTCGGTGAAAGGAAGGGTTATGTGCTCCATATGTGGGTCGCCCAAAAAGCTAGCGGTGCATTTATTATAATCCCCAGGAAAAGCAGAGGAGAAAATATTAAGTACGTCTCATGTCTCATGCTCCAACGTGGCAAACAAGAAGGCGGTGGCGGTGGGAGCGCAACACGTGTCCTCGTGGGACCCACATTCTCGGAAGGAAGGAGAGGCGGAAGCTTCCTCGCATCTCTTCAGCCCACGCCCCGAAGTTGCGCGAGACGTTGTTGATAGGGCGAGGAGGGTGGACCGGTCGGTAGCGACAAAACGCGAGCAAGTGACGTGCCGTGCATTCTTTTCCCACTCTGGTGGTGGGGCAGGTGGGTGTCGAAGATGGAGACGGTGGACATGGCCGAGTTGGGCGGTGGATTCTCCGGTGGCCGGAGAGACGGTGGCTGTGATGTGATGGAGACGAAGAGAAAGAGAGAGTCTGTATTTTCGAACTTTTTCTTGACCAAGATATGTGTCGATTCTCAATTGCGCAAACAAACTCATACTGACGCAAGGCGCACTGAATATATTCGCGAGATGGAAAAGCAGCAACGCCAGCGTGTTTCGCGGGACTGGGTTCCTCTTACTATAAGATTTGTGAGATAGGGTGTGGACTTCACTTAAAAGCAAGTAAATAATAGATATGGCTCTCTTTTTAACCATGGAAGATTGTAGTTATGAGGTGGCTTCTCTTCTTCTTCTCCTCCTTTTCCGTCTTGTTGTTTTGGCAACTGCAAGGTACTCTGGTTTGTGAACCAAAAATTAATTTGATAATTTGTCTTTTCTTCTCTAAGGATGTTGAGCTTAAATTTGCCGATACGAAGAACCTAGCACGTGGCTCCACATCTTCACAGAATGAGGAGAAAACTAAGAAAGGGAGAAAAATTTGGCGCATAATCGTTTGGGACGCCCCAATAGTATTTAGACTCATTATTCGTCTAATCCAACCGATTAAGTTATAAATTTTAAAGTTATGTGAATTTTGGAGCATCATGTAGTTGATTTGTTAGATGCTTAATGTCCCATCTTCAGTTATGAACAAGTTTTATCATGGGGTCTTGATATTTGTTAGATGCTTAATGTCCCATCTTTAGTTATGAACAAGTTTTATCATGGGGTCTTGATATTTCTAGCATCTATCATAGAGACATTTGCCCCATATTTGCACATTTGTTTTATTCATAGATTTGTATATGTATCTACATATGTATGTAACAAAGCATATGACCTGCATGCGCACACATAATGAAGTGCAGCATTGGCAATTTGGTCACATCTATAGATTCTACACCTCATATAAAACGTCACCCTTACTCTCCTAGCTATCTATTTAAAGAAAAACTGTGCCAGACTAGTTCTTCAGAGAAAGCAAGCAGATTAATTAGGAGGAGTAAAAAGCTCATTTGACGACACCGTTTGTAATTAGCTTAGTATGGTAGCCCAAGAAAAAACTTGCCGTGCATATTACTTATGAAGCTCATGTGGTTCAATCCTCAAATTGTATAATATGATTTCCTCATGTTCATGTAGGAGAAGAGGCCACCAAACATAGGCTAAAGTACAATGCAAATGTTAAAACTTGGCACAAGTTGACATTTAAGTGCCAAAACTTCCAAAAAGTACACTTAGGTGCCACTTTTTTTTTTTTTTTAAATTGTGATATTTAAGCGTCAAGTTCGAAGAAGGTGGTCAGAAATCCGATGTTACATCTTTTTAATAATATAAATGGTCTACGTGACACATTGGAAAGTTGACTCAGCAAGGAAGATATAAAACGATGTCGTTTTGCCCCAAAAATCGAATTTTAATGTATATATTTATTAAAATAAATTAAAAGAACCAAAATTTGTTTTTAAAAAAAAAAAAAAAGAAAACCATGTGCAGTGTTCGACGAGGGCTTGTACAACCCTTGCCATCGTTGCCCCACCATTGCCAGCAATAATGGGGAAGGGTCAACCAAGGTCACTAGGGCCTTGGGCAAGGTCACGGCCCTCCTCTAGATTTGACGAGGGTTATCGGCCCCTAGCCTCTGCCTAGGGCTCGACGATCCCGGCCAACCCTCCCTATACCATCATTGGCCCTTGCCAGCAATGGTGGGGCGGCGTTGGGAAGGGCCTACACAGCCCTCGTCAAACATTACTATTGCTTGTATATATATATTAGTTCTTTTAATTTATTTAATTATTATTTATTTGGAACTAAAACAATGTCGTTTTGAGTTTATATAACCATGTCATCGCCAAAAATGATGTCATTTTGTACTTAACTCACAAAAAAAAATGATACGTCAGCAATTTGGCCGGAAAATTTCGCCGTTAGCACTTAAAGTGTCCCATTCTTCTTTGATTTTGGTGCTTATATGTACATTTTGAAAGTTTTTACACTTAAATATCTACTTGTGTCAAGTTTTGGCATTAGCAATGTACTTTGACTCCAAACATAGCGGTTGCATTTCACTTAAGAATGGCATCGTCATTCTCATTTTACAATTCCATTCAAAGGTAGTACAAGGTTCACTCTAGCCCCAGCAGGACCGTTTGCACCACCCCAGGGCTCAACCCTTTTGACAATTCCCACCTAGGACGCTTGGATAAGAGTGGCATTCTTTGTATCGATAAAGTTGTGGAGATATTACACAGAAGCACTGGGGCGGGGAAGAACGCTTCCCTGGAGGAAAAAACTATGGTCTTGGGAAAGGGAAGATTCAAGCATCTTTCTCTGAAGGTAGTTCAGTCGAAAGAAGAAAGTGATGGCGCATTATTTCACAAGTAGTTCTCGACATTCTTTTAACCAAACATCGATCTTCAGTGTAACAACCCAGGCCCCACTGTGTGATATTATCCGCTTTGGACACTGAGTCGTCACGGTTTTAAAACGCGTCACACAGGTTTAGAGGGGCCTAAGCCATTATAAACTGGCCCATGACTCCCTCCCTAGGCGATGTGGGACAGGGACCCCTTCCTTGCGCATGTTTGGGGATCGAGGCGCGGACGCACCGCCATCCCTCCTCCACGCACACTGCCGCTCGGGCCGTCACACTCTCCCCTCCTTGGGAGCACAACGCCCTTGCTGTGGCCCCACACGCAGTCGGGAGTCAGCTCTGATACCATTTGTAACGACCCGGGCCCTACTGTGTGATATTGTCTGCTTTAGACACTGAGTCCTCACGGCTTTAAAACGCGTCACACAGGTTTAGAGGGGCCTAAGCCATTATAAACTGGCCCATGATTCCCTCTCTAGGCGATGTGGGACAGGAACCCCTTCCTTGCGCACATCCGGGGACCGAGGCACGGACGCACCGCCATCCCTCCTCCCCGCGCACCACCGCTCGGGCCGTCACATTCAGCACATGTCAGTCGGTATAAGATGCTTTTGCATGGGCTTCTCCTCCCAATGCAAGTAGAAGCATTATTATAAATGGAATAAGAAAAGGGAGTTGCGACCCGAATCTAAATGGTCATATATGATCATCAACCTCATATTTTATTCTTGTGCTCTGGCCTGTGAGTAAACTCAAAATCGACATGGACGAAAGCTCGCTCAAGCTTCCCCTGAAGTGTTTCCCCGATATTGTGGGCTTGGTTCAAGTGCATGTCTTCAGGCAATACTATGTCGACCTCCACGAAGTAAAGAGAACCAATGGTGCAAGCTCTCACCGTGTCAATGTGCTTGATCTCTTCACGGTGGTTCCAAATGAGATATGTCAACTTAGCTATAAATTCAGGTGGGGCCTCTCTTCCAACAAGTGCCCGTACATTCTCAATCACCGTTCTTATCCACGTGCCTATGGTATATATTGTTATCTGCGGAGTATGTAATAAATTGGCTTAGAAAAATTGTGCCCCACATTAACCTATTGATAGGATGGAGAGGGAATAGTAATCTATAACTGCTAAAATTAAATGTAGGACTGTTCGAGATGAACTTACTATTGTGACTCCAACTAGATCTATCCACCAGTGGTAGCTGATGGATAGGATAGCCGCCACCAGACCAACATAATTAGTTATAACATCGAATAAATGATCTTGAGAATACGCTCTGACAATTTCATTCTTGAATCTTCGACAATAAACCATGAGGGCAAACTTCACTGCTGTAATAGAAACCATAATTCCAATCATCCACTTCTCCTTCTCTCGATCAGTTTTTGGGTGTGACTGTGTAGTAGGTGTCAACAGACTGCAGGTAGATTTGATTGAAATATAATGTGATAAGATGAGTGAACCGGAGAAATAAGAGAACAATCTAAACTTTATCTACAGTATTTTAAGTGTGCTTGGTTAAAACAATTGGTTACTATCAAGGTGGCAACGAAACTGGGTGAACCAATAGGTCAATCTGTGATGCAACAACAATTTTATTTCCACAAATTTCTAAAGGTATCTAATTGAAAAAAAATCAGAAGAAAGAAGTTTATAACCTATTAATGTAAGGTGAAACGGTACAAGTAAGATTAGAATATCCAGGTCCCAAGAAGAGACTTTCCATTAACGTTAGCTGGCAAAAGAACGCTTCAAGTGCCATAACTTTGCACAAAGGGACACTTAAGTGCCATAACTTACGAAAGGTATACTTAAGTGCCACATTCGAAAAAAAAATGGATCACTTAAGTGCCACTCCGGCCAAAGTTCGGCCAAAATGCCGATGTGGCATTTTTCTGGCGAAGCCAGCCCAAAATGACGCCGTTTTGCATGCGAGACATGGCCAAATAATGCAAAAATAGCGTTGTTTTGGGTTGACGTGGTAAAAAAAATATAAAAATTAATTAAATTTAGTTAAAATAAAAAATTTATTTTAAAATTAAATTTAGTAAAAAAATTTAAAAAAATTAAAAATTTAAAAAAATTTAAAAAATTAAAAAATTTTAGAAAAATTAGAAAAATTTTAAAATTAAAAAAAAATTGAAAAATTGAAAAATTTAGAAAAATTTTAAAAAATTTTAAAATAAAGGAAAGATGGGGGGGGGGGAGGTGACTAAGGGATTAGCCTTCAGCCGCGGTCGCCGCTGGCAAGGGCCGGCGACGGCGTGAGGAGGGTCGGTCAGGGTCGCCGGGGTTGCCGAGCCCTAGCCAGGGGCTGGCGACCCCGACCGATCGGGGCGAGGTTCGCAGCCCTCGCCCAAATCCGGCCAGGGTCACTGACCCCCGCCTGGCCGGGCCAAGGGCCGTCGACCCGCGCCGGATCTGGGCAAGGGCTACGACCCTCCCCAGATCTGTGGCTAGTGGCGAGGGCCGCGACCCTCGCCGGATCTGTGGCCAGTGGCAAGGGCTCACGGCCCTCGCCGCCGGTCGATCGGGGTCGCCGGCTGACCCTCCCCCCGCCGTCGCCTACCCTTTTCGGCGGCGGTGGGGGCGGCGGCGCGGCGGTTGAGGGTTGATCCCCGTCGCCTCCCCCTTTCTTTTTTTTTTTTAAATTTTTTTAAAACTTTTTTAAAACTTTTTTAAATTTTCTAATATTTTTAAATTTTTAAATATTTTTAAAATATTTTTAAAAAAATTTAGTAATTTAGTAATTTTTTTTAATTTTGTAAAAATTTTAGTATTTTTTAATATTTTTAATATTTTTTATATTTTTTAATTTTTAAAATTTTTTAAAATTTTAACTAAATTTAATTTTAAATTTAATTTAATTAATTTTTATATTTTTTTTACCATGTTAGCCCAAAACGACGCCGTTTTTGCATTATTTGGCCACATCAGCATGCAAAACGGCATCATTTTGGGCTTGCTTCGCCGGAGAAATGCCACGTCGGCGTTTTGGCCGAACTTTGGCCGGATTGGCACTCAAGTGATCATTTTTACTTCGATTTTGACACTTAAGTGTACCTTTCGTAAGTTATGACACTTAAGTATTCCTTTCGTAAGTTATGACACTTAAGTATTCCTTTGTGCAAAGTTATGGTACTCCAAGGGTCCGCACGTCAACGTTAGCTCAATATAAAACCTAAAGTCCTCCCCTTCAAACTACTCTGCAAACAAATCTATACCAGCCACGGTATGAATTTGTTTGCAAGTGACGACAAAGCAGACAACAGAAAGATCACTTGCCTTGGAGATGAGATCTCGAACAGACTCCAACAGGATTTGTAAGCCAAGAGTTGCCATCACGGAGGCAAAGATAATTATACCCTGCGTTCTCAAGCCGTCAATACCATTACACTCGTAGCTTAATCACAAAGATCGATTACATCAACACATAATATTCTAATGGAGAAATTTTAGAATTTCGTTTTGGTAATATTGGGGTCATTAGCTCCTGGTATCTAAAAAGGATAGGGTCTTATTTTTCCTTGTGACTGGTTTCTCCTTTATACAAAACTATATGTGACACTGCCTTCTTCGGTGAGTTAGGGGGCGCATGACAACCATTCTGTTCCAGAAATAGTTTCTGGAACAGAAATAGATTTTTCTATTTCTATTTTTAGAAGAGTTTCTAAGCAAAAATAACCGTTTGATAACGACACAAAATTTCTACTCTAAAAATAGAAATTCATTTGATAACGACACAAAATTTCTTCCTTTCGGACGGACGGTGTATGGCGACGCGACTAACGCGACCTTTAATATAAAAAAATGATTTATTAACAAAAAAATAAAGAAAAATAAAGAAAATAAATCATAAAAAAATAAAATAAAAATATCATTTTATTTTAAAATAAAAATATCCTTAAAAATAAATTTATTTTATTTATTCTATATTATTTTATTTTATGAATAAATTTATTTTAAAATGAATAAAAATTAAAAATAAAAATAAATTTATTTGGCAAAACACTCAAGACAAATAAAAATAAATTTATTACATTTATTTTTAATAAAAATAATTTATTTTTATTTATCATACATAAATTATTTTTAATAAATTTAATAAATTTATTTTAATAAACTCAAAATAAAATGATAAATAAAAATAATTTATTTATTTTTAATAAATTTACTTTTAATTTATTTTCAATAAATTTACTTTTAATTTATTTTTAATAAATTTATTTTTATTTTTAAATGAATAAAATGAATATTTTTATTTTTATTTATTTTTATTTTTAATAAAATGATATTTAATTAAATTTATTTTTAATAAATAAATTTATTTCGATTACATTTATTTTATTTATTTATTTATTTATTTATTAAAAATAAAAATAATTTTTATAATAAAAATTAAAAATAAAAAATAAAAATGAAAAAATGATATTTTGATAATAATTTTTATTTTTAAAATGATATTTATTTATTTTAAGGATTTTTTTAATTTATTCGTAAAATAAATATTTATTCGTTAAAATAAAAATAAAAATCATTTTATTTATTCGAATATTTTCATTTTAAAATGATATTTATAAAAATAATTTATTTGGCGGATTTTAACGTGAATAAATGTGGTTTAAGCGGCCAATTGACAGACGGTGGTGGTCGGCAACGAATGAAGGACCGATTGACGAACGATGAGAAGAATTTTTATTTTTGATTTTATTAGAAATAGAGAAGTAGAAAATTTTAACACGATTTTCTTCCAAACCTATTTCTGGAATAGAAATCTATTCCAGAAATAGAAAAACTGAATAGGTTTATCAAACGGATTTCTCTTCCAGAAATAGGTCTGGAACAGAAAAACTATTTCTGGAACAGAAAAACTATTTCTGGAACAGAAATTTTGGTTATCATGCACCCCCTTAACTATTAAGGCAAAGGGAAATTGACTATAATTTGGTGATGCAATTCAACTAAGCCATGCATCATCACAGTACTTTTGAAGTCTCACATAAAATTTAGCTAGCTGAAGCTATCGAATAACGAGCATGCCATCGTAAATCAAGCTACATGACAAACAGAAAAGAAGGCAGGACAGAAGAATCAAGTTATAGTCATGAGACTAGCTGAAAATAGTGAAATTTAGTGGGAGCAAAGAAAAGTCGGATTCAAGTATAATGGTTACCCATGGATCGTCGACAATTTTTTTTTGACTAAGGAAGCAGGGAAACGTACCACTGGTTGCATCCGCTTCTTACCAATAGGGTAATGGTAATAATTTGGGTTCCTCATAGAATTTGCCGTGAACCACACAATAAAACCTGACAGTAGATCTAAGAATGAATCCATTGCTGAGGCGATGACTGCCAGTGATCGGCTCTCAACAGAAGCATAGACCTTTGCTATGAAAAGCATAATATTTGCCAAGTTTGAAATATGGATTGCAAATCTTTCACTCTTTGCGAGCTGCTTCATTTCATCCTACAATATGCAATTCACTAATCAGAAGCGATTTCTTCATAGAAAACTTGAAATATAATGTCATAAACTCCTGTTTAGTTTCCAATTTACATAAAAGATGTAAACAGATCTCCACGATTGTTTCTCTTGCTTCGAGAGCTACCACGAGGAGAATCATTTCGATATACTGAAGAATCTCCTTTTTCTAGGATTAAGAATGCACCTAAGGTCTGCCACTAATGAAATGTAGGAAGGTGTGAGCTGTAGAGAATCTACCTCAGTCAGGCTTCAGGGAAGACCCCTTGACTCAGTCATGGCCTCTATCTCATTGTACCCTTCAAGAAGGCTTTCCTGTTTCTTGTAATATTCTGCTAGCTTGCGCTCTTTCTCTTAATGGAAATTATATAATACAATCTGAGCACTAAGGACCCCAATAAAGAAGATTCACGCGTAAATTAAAACAGTAGCCCGTAAGGTGGAAAGTACAATAACATTCTATGATGTAACTTGACTCCCCAACACTATGAGCTGAATTTGACCGAAGTGAGAGTAACCATTACATGTCACTAAGAGTGCGTTTAGTAATTATTCTACTGGATGAGTTTCTAAACATTTAAAAGTGTTTGGTAACTGTCCAAAAATTCTAACCCCGGGAAAAAATGTGTTTGGTAAAATCTCAAGATCTTTTGTGAAATAAAATTTCTATTAATTTTAGATACTTTTATTATATTTTTCTCTTTTTCTCTTTTTCTTTTTCCTTCCCTCTTCTTCTACTATGGCCAATCGCCGACCGCGACAATGGCTGGCAACTGGCTAGACGAGGATCGAAGAGGCTTGACCTCGCCCTGGCCTAGCCAGGCTGAGTCTCATGACAACTAGTGGCGAGGCCAACCCTCGCTACACTAGGGTGAGGCTAACCTCATGCTGGCTGGGCAATGTCGAGCCTTGCTAGTGGTCAAGCAAGCTCGCCCAATCATTGGCAAGGCCCAACCTCACCTTGGCCTAGGGAGGCTCTAGCGAGCTCGCCAGACCTCGTGCAGCCGATTGCCAACCATCGTTGTGGCCAACGACTGACAATGAGGAAGAAGAAGATAAAAGAAAAGGAAAAGAAGAAAAGGAATAAAAAAAAAAAGATAGACAAATTTGATTTGATTCTGGGATTATTCCTGAAAATAAAGAAGCAATTGTTTTTTACTTCTAGATTTTATTCTAAATTTATTCTTGAGAACAAAAAAGTTACCATATGGATTTTGATTTTGATTTTGTTCCGAGGAACAAAAGAATATAATTAGTTACTATTTGACTAATTAACAGACACACCCTAAACGTACTCAATTTCCATTTCATTATATGATGCTTACAGAATGACTTCCCCCATACAGCTCAGTTTCATGGGATTTTACCGAAAGCTAAGTTGAAAGGATGCACTACGATGGGTGTAGACGGTCTAAAAGAAGCAACAAGTTAGACTTAGGTAAGTTTCCATCTATGTTTGTGTTGATCGACACCTCCGGTTGGAAGAAAATAACTAGGGGAAAAAAAACCTCCAGGGTGAGGTCATGCTTAGCGTGGCTACGAAATGAACCAAATTCGACCCATCGAAAATGAGTGAATAGAAGCAATACAACACTCCAAATACGTGAAGTAATGATTGTAATTGTTTTGGATTAAATGTAGGCTATTCTTTTTAAAGACGATAAGAAGTTTGTGTTGTACACAAGATCATTGTGAGTTAATTGTTGTTTATGCTGTCATATGTATTGTGGTTTACTTCTTGTACTTGTGAGGAGATCAAGGAAAGGGAATGACTGAATGAGATGTTGCTTTTGCTTGTTCTTGAATATAAACAAGCAAAGATGTGTATTTGGTCAATATGTAGTGGTGACTTTTTTACTTGAATTGAATGTAAACTAGTAAATCTTAAATTGAATGAGTTAATTCTCTGGTTTAGTACATAGGACAAACACGAGTTGTTACTCGAGTGCCATAAGTTATATTTAGTGATCACTTAAGTGTTAGTCGTGATGAAAAAAGATCACTTTAGTGTCAGATAATTATTAAAAGTGATCAGATAAATATCACTCCTGGTTAAAAGTAAACATTTGAGTACCAGTATTTTAGAATGTGATTAGTTAAGTGCCAATGTTTATAAATTTCCCTTAAAAATTACACCAACCATCACCACCGGCCACCGGCCATTGCCACCAGCCACACTAAGCACCTTAGCCACCACCTCGAGCTACCACTAGCCACTACTGTGGTGGTGGTGTGCTACTGCAGAAGGTGATGGTGCAAGTTAAGTCTTGCACCAGCTTATGCCAGCACCATCTAGTGCAAGATGCACACATTGTACACTTACACTAAATGTTGCACATCAGCCACCATCAGACACCACTACTAGCTACCACCACAGACCACCACCACCAGCCACTATCCTAGTAGTGGGTTTGCTACAGAAGGTGCTGGTGCAAGCCAATGCACATTGTACACTTACACTAGGTACTACAAAAGCTCTCAATCACCATCAGACACCACCACCAGCCACTACTAGGCACCCTAGCTACCACCACGGGCCACCACCACTAGCCATTATGCTGGTAGTGGGTTTGCTACAAAAGGTGTTGGTGCAAACTAAGTGCACACTATACACTGCACACTTGCACCAAGTGTGCACCAGCCCATAACCACCACCACAGACCCACCATCAATAGCCACCAACCACCAACATAACCACTAACTACCACCATAGCACGAACAACCAAAATCACCATCAGCCACCAACCAATACAAGCAACAAATAAAAGCAGAATTTAGAAAAATGAAAATGGAAAAAAAGAAGTTGACAAGCAACAAAATCATTCTATTGTTGATATTAAAATTAAGTCTCACAAACTTAGTGACAAATTTAAAAAAAAAAACACTATTTATAGTAAGTTATAAACAAAACTAACTCCTGAGCTTTACAAGCCTCATCACATCCCATCCCATCTTATCAATCAATATGCACTATCCCCCCACTTCGTGCTCCTTTTGATGGACCTTCAACTTGATTCATAATTCTTGCACTCTTTCTAACTGAACATGCAACTTTTTCTTCAGCTATCTTAGGATGCACTGATTTAGATGGAGCTGCAACTATCCTAGGTAGAACTAATCTAGATGGAGCTGCAACTGTGTTTTTCTTCTTTCTTGTTGGTGCAGCCCATGTCTTCTTCTTTATTGGTGTAGCCATTGATTCTTGAGTTGAGCCTTGAGAAATAAGAACCTCTGAACTTCTCCCAAGCTACAAAAAGACAACTAAATTATCAGCAAAAGTTTGCACCATAAATTATATTAAATGCAACCAATAAAACTCAAATTAAGGATGACTGTTCCAGTATACTCATATGTATAAAGGCTATAATCATATTGTCTTAGCTTCTTCTCAAGAGCTCCTCTTGTTTGAATGTGAGGATCACTTTCAGCAACCTATGATTTGTTGGCCTTTATTCTCTCTTGTGATTTCTTGAACCCTTCTTTTGGCCTTTCACTTAGCCGTTCAGCTTCAGCTATATTTGGCCTTTCAGCTTAAGCTTCTACGGCCAATTCTTCAGTTGGGCATCTTCTAGATGGCCTTTTTGTAATTGGCCCTTCAATTGGCCTTCTTCTAGTTGTCTTTCTTCTATCAAACCCTTCAACTTGTGACCCTTGTGGTGACCCTTTAGTTGGCCTTTCTATTGGTAATTAAGCTCTAGCTTGTCTTCTTTGAACTTGAGAAAGAGGCCAAATATATCATAAATATAATATCGAGCCATATAATAACATAAATAAAAACTAAACACAAATTGTTGAACTTATTGGATATTTTTTTTTGCTGAAGAACAGTCGATTGAACTGGCCTTTCAGCTGCTTCAGCTAATCCTTCAACTAACCGTCTTCTACCTTGCCTTATTCAAACAAGCCCTTCAGTTTATAGTACAGAAGGGGCTTCCGCCAATCCTTTAGGTGTCCTTCTTGTCACCTGACAAATACATTAGATACAAGACAATTGAGGCTATATACAAATATGTAATAAACCAAAAAGCAATATAAACACAAATATCATGACTTACTGGGTTTCTTGTCGTTGACTGAAGAACAGTGGACAAACTTGGCCTTTTCGTTTGGCCTTCAATGGCCTTCTAGCTATCCCTTCACTAAGCCCTTCAACTAACCTTTCACCTAACTATTCTTGCTGCTTTCTCAATTGACAACCTTTAGTATTGTGCTCTGCTACATGGCAAGAAGAGCACATCATCTTCACACTTGTCCTACTCATCCTTTACTAACCCGAGACCTCTCCCTCCACCATTCTTCATCTTCGTTTTTGGCTTTCTATTTTCCTCTTCAATGGCAAAGGTTGAGGTGTTTCACGATCGGTTGACTCCTAAAACTTGCTGCTTCTGATTGGTTGCATCATGAATTGGTACAAAGCAAGATATTTCGTTTTCTTATACCAATCATCAAGGTAATCTTCTAGATTGTGGCCCTTCAACTGGATGGCACATATGACATATGCATAAGGAATTCCATTTAGTTGTCATGCTCTATATGAATACTTTCTCATACCTATATGGACAACATATTTATCGGAACCTTTTATTATCTCATATCCTTCATCTCTATTCCAAATGGGATGACAATACCTACTTGCACCTAAGTTTTCATTCAATATCTTGGCAATCCTAGGACCACATTACCTAGTTCACTTTGCAGCCTCATCTCTTTGTTTGTACAGCCAAGTTATGACCATAACTCGTATATCTTCAAACATGGGGATGATTGGTTTATAAATGGCATTTATATTTCCCCATGACAACCACTCTGAGCCCTAAAAATTGCCTTTGCACATCACATTTCACATTTGGCCTCTAAAAATTGCCCTCACGCATCACAATGCCACATTCGAGGCCCTAAATCACACATTACAGTAGCATAAGAGCCCTAATATCCCCCCATCAAGACCTACATTTCAAGGCCGAGCCCTAAACTGTCAATCCAAACCCTTCAATCGCTCTAGCACCACATTTGAGCCCTAAATCTCATATCACGGTACCATCTAAGCCTTATATTTCCAGGCTGACCCCCACATTTTCCAATCAAGCCCCAAATTTCCCATGGGAGCCTTAATAGTCGAGTCCGAGTCCTAATTTCACACCATAGGGCAGGGGGAGAAGACAACAAACCTAGGCGACAGATGATGGTGAGTGGCGACGGCGAGCGACGTCGACGACCAATGACCGACCTGAGTGAGCGTGAACGGCAACGGAAAGAATGTCATGAGTGTGAGCGTCATGAGTGTGAATGGAGACAGCTAGATCTAGTCCCTAATAATAAGCTAAACGACGTCGTTTAGAACAAAGGAAAAAACGATGATGTTTAGCTTGCCCAAGTGAGCGTGGATGATGTGACATCATTTTTGTTGTCCACATATATTTTTTTGTTTTAATATTTGCCACCTCAGTAAAGCAAGTCACCGGAAAATGCCACGTATGCAATTTGGCCTGATTTTCTTGCCGTTGACACTTTAGTTATTCTTTTTGCTCCAATTTTGGCACTTAAGTGTACCTTTTCAAACTTTTGGCACTCAAGTATTCTCTCGTATCAAGTTTTGACATTCCAGATATTCGGCTCCTCACATCAAACTTTGGGGACAAGGACAAGCTCAAGAAAATAATCCTTTTGAGGTAGGTTGAAGATCTTCTTTATTATATTTGTAATCACATACCTATTGTGGTAAGTTAACTCTATCACACCAATGATTCAAGTGCATTTATTTGCCCTTGGCTCGAACTCATAAGCTTGAACACACTCCGAAGAGAAGAGAAGGAAGAGTCACTGAAACCTAAAATGCCAATTTCCTCAATTTAATTAATTTAACAGCTAAGCAATTTCATAACCTGAGCTTTCCTTGACTAGTTGACTTACTTCGTAACCCTCGCCTACTTTTTCTCTTACTTTAGGCAATAGGCCTTCGCCACTTCCAAGGGGCAAACATGTTCACTTGTTTTCTTTTATAAATTCAAAAAAACGGGGCTATTCTGTTTAAGGGGATGGAATACAAAGAAAGGGATCGGGGGGCTGATGATTGCAGAAAGGGAGGGGGCATGGTTGGTTTGTCACTGGCGCAGTTAATTTATTAACTGCTTTGATTATCGGGTGTTTATGTTATGATTAATTTCACATGTTAGCAATTTAGGATAATAAAAATGATGAAGATTGAATGACAAACGTATACATAAAAGGAGAAAAATGTATTGAAATGACATTAGATTCAAGTTCCTAAATTCATGATTCTCTGGTTCATGAAAGTAAAACAAACTCAACTGTTTTACTGGATTCCAAATCGATCCATAATAAGTAAGTAACAGCACCAAAATGATTTGATTTGCATAAATGAATTGAGAATTAAAGTTGCGATTGGTAGGATTTGGGAGTTCCCGTGCTAAGTGTAGGTATCACCTTGTAAGTGGAACCATTCGTGATCGTTTAGTAATCTATCAATTTTCTCTCGATAGCTCACCTTCTGGAGAGTCGCGACATATAGCAATAAAGATTGGGATAGCGAACCACAATATTCCTGGCATACGTCGCAACGGAAGGGAAGAAAACCTACGAAATCCATCTCCTACAGTTTGTTTTCTGCTAGTGCAGAGCATTAATGAACAAAACGGAACAAGAGACCTTTAGAGTTTCAGAAACGAAGTTCGGCTCTGCATTTTGATGAGATGAATGAGAGGGATTTGTTCATATTATTTTGCCAAGCTAATTTGATGGCCAGAAAAGTAGAACTTGATGCGTGAATGTCGGGTATTGAAATGAGCGAGACTCATCAACGAAGTAGTTGATTTGTTATACGCTGAATGTCCTATCATCAATTATGAACAAGTTTTGTCACGAATTCATGACATTTCTAGCATCTTTCCTAGAGGTACTCCATATTTGCACATTTATATTGTTAATAGATCTGTATAAATCTACATATTTATATAACATAACAAACGGTGCACAAATAATGAAGTGTGGCATTGGCAACTTAATCGCGTGTGTAGATTAGCAGGAAGTTCCTTTGACAACGCATTTGTGATTAGCAGTAATGTGGTAGCAAAAGAAAAAAGCATATGCCTTACGTGCTTTCTTCATGTTCATCTATAAGGAGAGGCCCCCTCACCTAGTAGTTGCATTTCACTTAAGAATGGCATCGTCCTCTGGGAAATTGATCTTGTCCTCACTACTACAATTCCATTCAAAGGTGGCGCATTTTTTTCCAAAGTAGCTCTACTAATAATAACATTCTTGTAACCAAAAATCAATCTTTCAGCACATGTCAGTTGGTGTAAAATGCTTTTACAGGGGCTTCTCCTTCCAATGCTCAGATATGATCATCCATCTCTAAATGGTCAGCTATGATCATCTACCTCATACTTTATTCTTGTGCTCAGGCATGTGACTAAACTCAAAATCGATATGGACGAAAGCTCGCTCAACTTCGGGCAATTGCTCTAGCTTCTCCTGAAGTGTTTCCCCGATATTGTGGGCCTGGTTCAAGAGCATGTCGTGAGGCAACACTACGTCCACCTCCACGAAGTAATGTGAACCCAAAGTGTAAGCTCTCACTGTGTCAATGTGCTTGATCTCTTCATGGTGGTTCCAAATGAGATATGTTAACTTCGCTATGAATTCATTTCATGTTTAACCCAGTTGGTGATCATCCCCCACACTGGGGCAAGGCAAAAAGAACCATTCAAGTAGCATGGCTTAGAATGCTGACAAAGAATGAAGTCTGTGTTAAGTACAAAGAAAATAAGTGCAAAAAAATATGGGACATGGAAAAGCAGTGTGCCTGGTAAAAGCAAGGCCAATGCCCAGAAAAGAGAAAATCAAACTCTTGATATAGTGAGTCGTATCTCCAACAAGGTGATACTAAAAAAACTCAAATGCTGTTACAATCAATGGAGTTGTGATATAAAAAAATCTTTGACAGTGGAGAAGGAAAGTGGTGGAAATATCAAGATGATCACCAACTTTAACCCCCCTAAACACTTTTTGAGCCTAATGATCCTTTCATTTCTCAACCCATGAGCCAAGCCTACGTTACGTCCCTTGCAAAGTCTCTTCAGATTATGGCACTTGAATTAACCTAGGGGTTCACATGTTTTAAGCATCGCTCGAAGAAGTGCGAGCAAGATTATTTCTTTCTCATTTTGCAGGGTTCTTGACTTGTAAACCCAAAGATGATTACAGAATATCACTAATTCTTTCAAAAGCCTCGACTCGAAGAGTTCCTTTTGTTAAGCCTCTGACCAGGCCCACATTACGGTCCCTGTTAAAGACCTCTCAGATTGGTAAGGTCGTACCACTTGCGAGATTTGCACAAACCCTTGTTTGGCATGATGACAGTGAGATAGAGTGATTGCTAAAATCCTGCGTCAAAGGTCAGGATGAAACGACTCTTTTAAAGAGGATGAGAGAAAAAGTCCTTTCAGACCAAAAGATCCCTCATTTGATACATCCATGACACATATGTTCAGATTGGAATATTCTTTTGAGATATTTCCCGATGGAAATTAGGCGATGCAAGATTGATAGAAATTGTCATGCATGAACCTCATTTGAATTAATGCATGTCTGTCAATGCATATTGCATTTCCTACAACTGTGTTTTGCAGGAAACATATCCCCAAGGAATAGAGATGTCACCAGGTAAGTCTATCTCTATCCATACCTTAAAAACTTGTCATTGTACAGGTATTCCTTTTCAAGTGTCGACGCTCGATGGAGTCGCACCCCAAAGATTTTTCCCAGATTCACCTATTTAGGCGACCGTAGAATGGTACGGGTCCTGGAAAATAAATCTCCATTTAGTCGACCGTAGAATGGTACAGGTCCTAGACACAACAAAGCAATGCCATACTAGGCGACCGTAGAATGGTACGGGTCCTGGGAAAGCAATCTCTTTGCAAAGCCATGTTACTATTCTGGGCGACCGTAAAATGGTACGGGTCCTAGACATGTAACACCAATCTATCTTGAGTTACTCGAAGGTAAGTAATTTCAGGTAAGTTCCTTTATCATTTGCATTAGTATTTCCATGCATCACATAAATTTCAAAATGGGAATTATATTCCACAAAAAAAAAAAAAAAAAAAAAGGAGTCATTCATTACATGTGCATGGTAAAAGTTTAGGTCTCAAATTGTCTTTGAAGACAACCTCTACGAGCTCACCTTCAAAGGGGCGGTTGTTGACACCTAATTTTAGCAAATCTAGGGAAATAAGGAAAATAAAAATTGCATTAAAACAAATAAAAGAAAAAATAAAAATAAAAATGGAGGAAATTGATTTGATTGAATATGCATGGAAATTTGGAATTGATGAATATTTAGATTTTGTTAAATGCAGAAACAATTCAAAAATCAAGTGAATAAGGGGTAAGAATTTTTGTAAAATAGAAGAAATCCGAGCAAAATCGAAGCGATTGCAAAATCACGCTCTACGATTTGTAGCTACGATTTAATGTATTGGAGATGGAAACTTAGAAAATGCCATACAAAGTGGCCGTTCGGAATCATTATAAAAAGAGGGGGATTTTTCAAAAAAATGAAAACGAATCCGTTGAGCAGAAAAAAATTCGTGCGTGAGAGAGTTCTAAAAAAAGTACAAAAGAAAGGAAGGGAAAATTCTTTTTTTTTTTTTAGGTGAAAAGCTACATCTGCAGAAGGGGGATAGCAGCAGAGAGAGCTCGTGTGAGGGGACGTGCTGCAGCAGTAAAAAAAAAAAGAAAGAAAGAAAGAAAAAGAAAAAAAGGAAGAAGATGAAGCACTGTTCATCTTCTTCGTGAAGACTCCTCAACCGGTCTCCACTGCCGCTCGACGCCCGCAGCAACCGCCTGCTGTCCTCTGCGCCTCTGCGCCTCAGCCCACCTCCACGGTCGCACCTCAGCTCAAGCCGAAAGCTCGACGCCAGACTGCCGCTCCGAGCCTCCGCCCGCGAGCCCGTGTTGAGCCGTCGCCCCCTGTTCCGTCCGCGATGCCGCCCGCCGATCTCGCTGTGCTGCCCGCGACCCAACGCCACCGGAGGCCGCACCGCCGCCGTTCGCCTCCGCCCGGTGCCCGACAGCCAGCCCCACGCCCACACCGCTGCTGCTCGCCTCATCCGCATCTGCACCGGAGCCAAGACGCCGTGACGAAGCCCCTCTGCACGCCGCCTGCACCTGAAATTGCTTGCTGCCGCTGTTCCTCACCGAAAGCTTCGAGCTTTGCCGAGTAGCAGCCCGCTCGCCGTTTTCCTCTTTTGTTGCCGACGCAGCAGCGCCCGACTCCTCTGCGCCCCTGCCCTCGCCGACGCCGCGCCACTACACTACCTCCACTCGTCCGCTTCACCGCCGCCGGAGCCCGACGCCGCCGCGCTTCCCGCCTGCCAGCTCTCACCGGAGCTCCGACGACCGGCCGACGATCGCCCGGCGCCTTTTATTGTTGCTTCCCCCTAGGTAGTTTTTATTATTTTTTTTACTTTTTACTTTCTTTATAATTTAGTTTATTTTACTCTTTTTATTTGTTATGTTATTTTTGTTTATTTCATTTGATAGTATTTTTTCAGTTTAGTTATCTAAATTGCAATATTGGATGTTAATATATGTAATTTTTGTAGGCATTATCCATAGGAATTTTGTCGGAATTATTATAATTATTGATTTGATCAGAGGCGTTGGATCATTTTTTTAATTATTTTAATTGTTGGGCTTTTTAGTGAAATTTCAATTGTTAAATCACAATAATTATTTAATTTGGTTCGTAAGACTTAGGGTCAAATTTGTAATTATTTTGATCTCTTTGTTGTGATATTTAGGGTTAGAATAACTGTTAATTTGACCAGGTGAGACAACATGTTATTTTTTCGATTATTTTAATCCTTTCTTGGTTGATTTTGTTGATAGTTTAGATTTAATATTTATTTAATAATTACTTGTCTAAAAAATCTAAAAAAAAAAAATCAAAATCTTACGTGAGCATATAAGACATGTAGGTTTAATAAATTAGACATGTAGGTTTGGTAAATTATTTTTTAGATTATATTTTTAGAACTGCATTTTTAGGTATCTTTTTAAAATAGGTTAGGGTCAATCTTAAACAACTTTTTTTTATAGAGTCTTAGATAAAATTGGCATGTTTTTTTTAAGAAAAATATAAAAAAAATATAAAAAATAGATTTCTAAGACAAAATAGGGTTTAAGTCAAAATTAATCCCAAAAATGAATTAGAAAATTATTCTTTTTTAGATAGCTTAACTAGGGTTTTTATTAATTTTGAATTTCAATAAAAATACAAAATACTAGGTGCATATTAATTAGTTTGCATGTTAGGATTGTTTAATTAGAATATGTTCATTAGTAAATTAGGTCATGAGGTGCATGTTAACTAGATTGCATATTAGGCCCATTTAATTTGAATTTGCATATTAGTAAAATTAGGTCATTTAGCTAAAAAAATGTATTTTTATAAAAGAATTCTAATTTCAAGAAAACTCAAAAAAAATTGATTGTTAGCTTTGTGTGATGCCATTTATTTATTTATTTATTTGAGTGTTTAATAGTGGATGAGCATCCGTGTGGTCACTATACTTGCATGATAGTAATTTAGGTTAAAATAACTCCAAGTTGCTTGCAAAAACATTTTTTAAAAATAAAAAAGAAATGGTACCGAAAGGGCATTAGAAAATTCTAGTGTAACCAAGTCCCCGTACTCTTAAAATAAATCTCCATTTATTTTACTTAGGTGTCTAATCAACCTACCGTGAATTGATTAGTGGCGACTCTTAATTAATAATCTTTTGCATGTTTAAAAAATTAGACTTAAGTCGCGAATTGGTATGGGCTTGGGAGAGCCCGAGCTAAGTTTAAAAATTAGCAGTCCATTAACCTAGTTTTAGGATGTGAACCCGAAAAATTAGGTCGCAACAAAAGGTAACCAACTCTCATGTGTTTGTTATGAATCTAATATGATTGATGTGGGTCACAACACTTGGTGGATTGATTCTGGTTCTACAATCCACGTTTCGAATTCCTTGCAGGGTTTTTAGAACCAGCGGAAACCAGTGGGAAGTGAAAAAGCATTTATTCAGGAAACAAGATGCGTTCGCATGTGGAAGCTATTGGGACATGCAGATTAGTTCTCAGTAGTGGTTTTGTTTTAATTTTAGAAATGATCTTTTATATTCCTAGTTTTTCTAGGAATTTAATTTTAGTTTCAAGACTTGTACCTTTAGTATACTCCTTTGAATTTTCAGATTCAACATTCAATTTATCGTATGAATCTGAAATTGTTGGGAGTGGTATTTTGTCTGACGGTCTCTTTCGAATTAATGTACAAGACAATTTCATTCGTAATGCGATGCATGTTCACGATAATGCTGGTATAAAATGATGTGTTGTGAATGAGGATTCACCTATGTTGTGGCACCGGAGGTTGGAATATATCTCCATGGATAGAATTAAGCGATTAGTAAATGATGGAGTATTTAATACTCTGGATTTTACTGATCATGATACTTGTGTGGACTGTATAATGGGAAAACAGACCAACAAGTCAAAGAAATGTGCTAAGAGGAGTACAGAAATATTAGAAATCATACATACAGATATTTGTAATTTGGATATGAACTCAAATGGTCATTTCTTTCATAGACGATTATTCACGATTCATATATCTTTACTTGCTTCGTAATAAGCACGAAGCGCCAGATGCCTTTAAGGTATTTAAAACCGAAGTAGAGAAACAATGCAACAAGCAAATTAAAATCGTGAGATCAGATAGAGGTGGAGAATACTATAGTAGATACACTGAAGATGGAAAAACACTTGGTCCATTTGCGAAATTTCTTGAAGAGCATGGGATTATTGCCCAATACATTATGCTTGGTTCACCGGACCAAAATGGTGTCGCAGAAAGAAGAAACCGAACATTATTGGACATAGTGCAAAGTATGCTCAGCAGCTCCAAACTTCCTAAGTTTTTGTGGACTGAGACTCTTAAAACGGCTGTGTACATATTAAACCGAGTTACAACCAAGGCTGTTCCAAGGAATGCCTTTTGAGTTATTCAAAGGTTGGAAACCAAGTTTGCGACATGTACGTGTTTAGGGATGCCCATCTGAAATAAGAGTCTACAATCCACATGGAAAGAAGTTAGATCCAAGGACTATAAGTGGGTATTTCGTAGGATATGCTGAAAAGTCCAAAGGATACAAGTTTTATTGTCCATCTCACACCGCTAGGTTTGTGGAATCGAGAAATGCTAAATTTCTTACGAATGACTTGATTAGTGGGAGCGATCAATTCAGGGACTTTGTTCCCGAAGAAGATCATTTAGATACTCAACCTTCCACCTCAGGTACTAGATTGGTTGATGTTTACAACATTCATTCCGTTCAACCGGTCGTTGAGCAACCAATCATTGAAGATCCACAACCTACTAATATTGATCCAGTAGACCCAACTGTTTAGCAATTACCAGATGCTGTTGAACTTCTAGTTGAACAACAAACTCCTCAGGAGGATGTTGATGCAACATTAAGAAGGTCTACTAGAATGAAGAAATCAGCAATCCCTAATGACTACATTGTGTATCTACAATAATCCGACGATAATGTTGGAGCTGAAAGTGATCTCAAGATGTTTTCATAAGCCATAAGTTGTGATAAATCCAATTTATGGTACAATGTCATAAAGGAATAGATGAATTCTATGGCATCAAATGAAATTTGGGATTTAGTTGAATTGCCTGATGGTGCGAAGGCCATTGTAAATGGGTTTTCAACACTAAGAAGGATCCATTAGGCAATATTGAGATATACAAAGTCAAACTTGTTGCTAAGGGATTCACTCAAAAGGAAGGAATCAATTACACGGAGATATTTTCTCATGTATCTAAGAAAGATTCTCTACGTATTATTTTGGCATTGGTTGCTCATTTTGATCTGGAGTTACATCAAATGGATGTGAAAACGGCGTTCCTCAATGGAAAATTAGAAGAAGTGGTTTACATGAAACAACTAGAATGATTCTTCTCTAGTGTTGGTGAGCATTTGGTATGCAAGCTTAAAATGTCTATATAAGGATTGAAACAAGCATCCTGTTAATGGTACTTAAGATTCCATGAGGTCATCTCTTCATTCGGCTTTATAGAGAATGTCATGGATCAAGGTATATACCATAAGGTTAGTGGGATCAAAATTTGTTTCCTTGTGCTATATGTAGATGGCATTCTACTTGCAACCAATGACAAGGGGTTGTTATATGAAGTGAAATAATTTCTCTCTAAGAGTTTTGATATGAGGGATATGAATGAAGCGTCTTATGTCATTGGCATTAAGATCCATAGAGATAAACCTGGAGGTATATTAGGACTATCTCAAGAGACCTACATCAATAAGGTCTTAAAGAGGTTTCGGATGAAAGATTGTTCACCAAGTATAGCACCCATTGTGAAGGGTGATAGGTTTAATTTAAACCAATGCCCGAAGAACGATTTTGAAATGGAACAAATGAAGAACATCCCATATGCTTTTGCTATCGGAAGCTTGATGTATATTGGGTGTTTATGTTATGATTAATTTCACATGTTAGCAATTTAGGATAATAAAAATGATGAAGATTGAATGACAAACGTATACATAAAAGGAGAAAAATGTATTGAAATGACATTAGATTCAAGTTCCTAAATTCATGATTCTCCGGTTCATGGAAGTAAAACAAACTCAACTGTTTTACTGGATTCCAAATCGATCCATAATAAGTAAGTAACAGCTCCAAAATGATTTGAATTGCATAAATGAATTGAGAATTAAAGTTGCGATTGGTAGGATTTGGGAGTTGCCGTAATAAGTGTAGGTATCACCTTGTAAGTGGAACCATTCGTGATCGTTTAGTAATCTATCAATTTTCTCTCGATAGCTCACCTTCTGGAGAGTCGCGACATATAGAAATAAAGATTAGGATAGCGAACCACAATATTCCTGGCATACGTCGCAACGGAAGGGAAGAAAACCTACGAAACCCATCTCCTACAGTTTGTTTTCTGCTAGTGCAGAGCATTAATGAACAAAACGGAACAAGAGACCTTTAGAGTTTCAGAAACGAAGTTCGGCTCTGCATTTTGATGAGATGAATGAGAGGGATTTGTTCATATTATTTTGCCAAGCTAATTTGATGGCCAGAAAAGTAGAACTTGATGCATGAATGTCGGGTATTGAAATGAGCGAGACTCATCAACGAAGTAGTTGATTTGTTATACGCTGAATGTCCTGTCTTCAATTATGAACAAGTTTTGTCACGAATTCATGACATTTCTAGCATCTTTCCTAGAGGTACTCCATATTTGCACATTTATATTGTTAATAGATCTGTATAAATCTACATATTTATATAACATAACAAACGGTGCACAAATAATGAAGTGTGGCATTGGCAACTTAATCGCGTGTGTAGATTAGCAGGAAGTTCCTTTGACAACGCATTTGTGATTAGCAGTAATGTGGTAGCAAAAGAAAAAAGCATATGCCTTACGTGCTTTCTTCATGTTCATCTATAAGGAGAGGCCCCCTCACCTAGTAGTTGCATTTCACTTAAGAATGGCATCGTCCTCTGGGAAATTGATCTTGTCCTCACTATTACAATTCCATTCAAAGGTGGCGCATTTTTTTTCCAAAGTAGCTCTACTAATAATAACATTCTTGTAACCAAAAATCAATCTTTCAGCACATGTCAGTTGGTGTAAAATGCTTTTACAGGGGCTTCTCCTTCCAATGCTCAGATATGATCATCCATCTCTAAATGGTCAGCTATGATCATCTACCTCATACTTTATTCTTGTGCTCAGGCATGTGACTAAACTCAAAATCGATATGGACGAAAGCTCGCTCAACTTCGGGCAATTGCTCTAGCTTCTCCTGAAGTGTTTCCCCGATATTGTGGGCCTGGTTCAAGAGCATGTCGTGAGGCAACACTACGTCCACCTCCACGAAGTAATGTGAACCCAAAGTGTAAGCTCTCACTGTGTCAATGTGCTTGATCTCTTCATGGTGGTTCCAAATGAGATATGTTAACTTCGCTATAAATTCAGGTGGGGCCGTTCTTCCAATAAGCGACCATACATTCTCAATCACTGTTCTTGCCCACGTGCCTATAGTATATAATGCTATCTGCAGACAACATAATAAGGTAGCTGAGAAAAGTGGTGCGCTAACATAAATCTATTGATAGGATGGAGGGGAATCGTAAATCTATAACAGTCAGAAACACGCAATTGAAAAACTGAAAGTAGGACTACTCGAGATGAACTTACTATTATAGCTCCAACTGGATCTATCCACCAGTAGTAGCGGATGGATAGGACAGCTGCCACTAGACCGACAGAATTAGTTATAACATCGAAAAAATGATCTTGAGCATAGGCTCTGACAATTTCATTCTCGAATCTTCGACAATAGACCACCAGGGCAAACTTCACTGCTGTAACAGAAATCATAATCCCAATCATCCACATCTCCTTCTCACGATCATTCTCTGAGTGTGACTGCATGCAGATTTGATTGAAAAATAATGAAATAAGATAAGTGACCTGGAGGGATGGGATGAAGTCTAAGCTTGAGTAACCGTATCTTAAGTCCGCCAGCTTAAAACAATAGGTTACTAGCAAGGTGACAGCAAAATCGGGTGAACCAATAGGTCATTCTGTGATGCAGCAACATTTTTATTTCCACAAATTTCTAAATGTATCTAATTGAGAAAACCAGAAGAAAGAAGATTCTATCCTGTTAATGTAAGTTCTAACAGTACAAGTAAGATAAGGATATCCAAGTCCCAAGAGGAGACTCAAAGCCTTCTTTCCATTATCGTTTGCTCAATAGAAAACCCGAAGTCCTCCCATTCAAACTTCTCCGTAAACCAGTCTATACCAGCCTCTGTATGAATTTGTTTGCAAGTGACACGACAAAGCAAGCAACAGAAAGATCACTTGCCTTGGAGATGAGACCTCGAAAAGACTCCAACAGGATTTGTAAGCCAAGAGTTGCCATTACTCAAGCAAATACAATAATACCCTGCATTCTCAAGCCATCAATACCGTTACACTCGTAGCTTAATCACAAAGATTGATTACATCAACACATGTTCTGATCAAGAAATTTTAGAATTTCGTATTGGTAATATTGGGGCCATTAGCTCCTGGTATCTAAAAATGACAGGGTCTTATTTTCCCTTTTGACTGGTTTCTCCTTTATACGAAACTATATCTGACAGTGCCTTCTTCAGTGAGCTAACTATTGAGGCTAAGGGAAATTGACTATAATTTGGTGATGTAATTCAACTCAGCACGCCATCATAAATCAAGCTACATAACAAACAGAAAAGAAGGCAGGAGAGAAGAATCGAGTCATAGTCATAAAACTAGGCTAGGCTAGTGAAATTTAGTGGGAGCAAAGAAAAGTCAGATTCAATTAGAATGTTTACCCATGAATCAACAACAAATTTTAGAACCAAGGAAGCGGGGAACTTACCACTGGTTGCATCCGCTTCTTACCGATAGGGTAATGATAATGGTTTGGGTTCCTCATAGCATGTGCCGTGAACCACAAAATAAAACCTGATAGTAGATCTAAGAAAGAATCCAAGGTTGAGGCGATAACTGCCAGTGATCTGCTCTCAACAGAAGCGTAGACCTTTGCTATGAAAAGCACAATGTTTGCTAAGTTCGAAATATGGATTGCAAATCTTTCACTCTTTGCGAGCTGCTTCATTTCATCCTACAAAATGCAGTTCATTCAGTAGATGTGATTTCTTCTTAGAAAACTCGAAATATGATGTCATAAACTCATGTTTAGTCTCCAATTTAATTAGAAGTCGTGAAAGATCTCCACGGTTGTTTCTCTAGCTTCGAGAGCTACCAAGTGGAGAAGCATTTCGATATACTGGAGAATCTCCCTTTATTAGGAGTGAGAATGCACAATTCTAAGGTCTGCAACTAATGAAATGTAAGAAGATGTGACCTATAGAAAACCTACCTCAGTGAGGTTTCCAGGAAAACACCCTGACTCAGTCATGGCCTCCATCTCATTGTACCCTTCAAGAAGGCTTTCCTGTTTCTTGTAATAACCTTCTAGCTTGCGCTCTTTCCCTGAATTGAAATTATTTAATACAATCTGAGCACCGACGACCCAAAAAGAAAAGGGTCGCACTTAAATCAAAACAGTAGCCCGTGAGGTGGGAAGTACAATAACATTCTATGATAGAACTTGACTACCCAACACCGTGACCTGAATTTGACCACAGGTGAGAGCAACCATTACAGGTCACTCAACATTTTAAAGATCCATACCCAGTTTCCATTTCACTCATAGGATGCTTACAGGATGACTTCCCCTGTACCGCTCGGTTTTGCGGGGTTTAACAGAAAGCTAAGTCGAGAGGATGCGCGGCGATGGATGTAGACGGTCTAAAGAAGCAACAAGTCAGACTTTGCTAACTTTCCATCTGTGTCTCTGGTGATCGAAACCTCTGGCTGGAAGAATAACCAGGGGAATAAAAAAGAAAAGCTCCAAAGCGAGGTCATACTAAATGAGCCAAATTTGACCCACCGAAAATGAGCGAATGGAAGCAATGCAACACGCCAAGTACGTGAAGCAATGAATGTACGTGTGTGTTATCGTCGGTTCCCACCACCACAGAGGTACGCTACCAAGCAAGCGCAAGCCCAAATTCATCCCTACGTACATACATACATACAAAAACACGGACCAAGTAAAAGCAGGGCGGCCTCAGACATGGTGGCGCTCTCGCAAGGGAAGTTGCCAGAGAATGATGTATACAGGACACGGCACGTTAATTTCCATCGAATCAGCGAAGATGTCAAAAGCGGTGGAGAGGGAGACAGATACGTACTCGGAGCGGGAAATAGGTGGCGGAAGGAGAAGCGAGAGTGAGGGTGGTGGGCCTCGCGGGGGTCGCGGGGAGGGAGGCGGAACTCGGTGAGGCGGAGACGCCACGAGGGAGCGGAGGAGTCGTCGACGAAGACGTCCATGGAGGGAGGATGATCGTGGGGGACGGGAAGGATGATGTGCTCCATATGTT